>JAMKQA010034688.1:0-12623 GCA_024699735.1 Posidonia australis | reverse complement strand
GTATGAATATGGACCCGTGTGAGGGGTGATTGCATGGTACAAAGACCATGAAAGAATGTGTGGGTTTAAAGACCATAGGTAATGATTTGATGCATAATGCATGTGATTTACAAAGAGTTTTATGAATGGAAAATGGTTTTGAAAAGAGAAATTGCATATGATTTTAAAGAGATTAACGGAATTGTAGGAACCACAATAAAACTAGGACTTTCCGACGAGGTAGTAAGACCTCTAGAGATGTCGGGGACGTGTCCTTGGTTGTGTTTGCCGAGTTTGCGGTCCGGGGTAGGAGCCTCGAGACTATGGTGGTACTGTAGGACCCGGGGTATGAGAGACCCGGACTACCCTCAGTGCCGGTGTTGGACGGGTCTGGGGTTAGAGTCCCTAGGTGCTCGCGCACCAGGGCGTCCCTAGGACGCACTCCATACTTGTACCAGTGAGGGTACATTTTGAGGCTGTGGCCGGGGCGGTTGAACCCCAGCGCGGGGTGGTTCACCACGGCACTGCAGTGTGGGTATTGTGACATGGAATCCTCACCAGCTGCTTATAGCCAGGTCGATCGCCTGTGACCAGGGTGATGCGACCAGTTTTGGAATGGAAAAGTGTGGATTTGTGTGTGGACTAGTTCCTAGCCTGGATTGTGATAAATTGTGCAAATGGTTTTAAATAATGTTTTGGGTTAGGAAACTAGATGAAGTGATTACTTCTCCTATGTTGAATGCAAAGGTTTATGAACGAGCATGAGGTTTTGAACGAAAAGAAAAGAAAGTTTGAAATGTCATTGTTTTCCAAGTTTTTCTAATTGAATATGTGGTTTTGGAAATGGTAGTTTTCTGGCAATGGTTTTCATGGGTTTTAGCATTGTTTTTGGGGCGCGTACTGGGTGAAATTCCTGTCACTCACGCGTGTTTTCCTTGTCCCCTTTGTTTCAGGTGCTCAGGTGTAGGAGCAATCTAGTCTGGTGCATCTTTTCGAGCCACGTTTGCCGTACACAAGTCTGGGTGATTAGCTTTATTTATTTATTTCTGTAATTTAGATTCTTTTAGCTACTCTTGGGTAGTTCTTGTACTGTTGTGTAGCACTGGGGAGTTACACCTCTCTAACACCAAGTCTGTGTACCTAGTCTCTTTCACCCTAGTACAAACTCTAGAAACTCTGAAAAGTCTTCTCTAGAAACATGTATTTCTTTTCTGAAATTTTTTTCTAAATCTTTCTGTTACGAAAATAATTCCTGTAAAACTATTCTTTTTCTGGAAATAACACTTTGTCAAGCTCTTTTCTAAACTAGAATCAGTCTAGAAAATCTTTACTTAAATATAGGGAATCTCATTTTAAATCTTGTTCTTTCAAACCCTTTTCAAATCTATGCATTTCTTTTCCAAACTCATTTTGAAACCATTTTTGGAAATACTCGAAACCCATTTCTAAAAATACTGCTACAATGCTATGCAAACGAGCACCATAAAAATCCTTATTGTTCCTTATCAAAATTCTTTTGTAACCTCGGTTTAAAGTCATCTATGTACTTTAGGAATCTTTAGAAAACTCTTTGGAAAATCACTTCTCAAAGGCACTCTTATCTTCTTATAATAAACTTTGAAAATCATTTAAAACCATCAAGCTTTGTTGAAACATCAATTAAACACTTTTAGGGTATAGGCATACCTTGAAGAAATACACAGAAACTCATGGTGGTCTTGAAGTCCTTAATGACTTGCGAGACCATCAAATCAATTCATCTTGCTAATTCTTTTGGGCCATTCCCAAAACCATCCTAATGGTTTTCCTACTTGTTCTTGTATCCATTTTAATTATCTCTCTTAGATTAATACATATATACACCCATATATATATGTGTGTGTGGGTGTATGTGTGTGTGTGTGTGTGTGTGTGTGTGTGTATTAATCAACTCTTAAAATATTCAACATAGGTTTAGGGTCTGGTCAGGCATACCGCTCAAATTTGGTATATCAAAATTCTCTGATTTGGCGTATCAAAAAATTTCGATATGTCGTTTCAAGCAATTTCTGAAAATTGAAATCTGCTCTGAAATAGGCCCATTCACTGGAGTTGGGACCTTCAGCAGACCAACATCTGATGAACCAAAACTTCTATAAAAATTCTCAAATCAAGCATTCTAAGAGTCCGTTTGGTGGAACTTCAGCTTTTGAATCGAAGTATAAAAGCTAACTTGTAGTTAGAAGTTGTCATAACCTAACTTCTGGAAATGTAAAGGAATTACTATTCCAAAAACTACATGCATCTAAGAAGATGGCAGTGTTGGTAGAACTATTGGACCATTATAGCATCTGGAGAGAAGCTATATGTTCAAAAGCTGTCTAAAAGCTCGACCAAACGAATCCTACGTCTACTTTCATTTGGGACAAGTTTCATTCCAATCTCATATCTGTAACTCGAGATATAAATGTTTAAAGCCATAAAACTCAATCTAGCATGCTTAATGGGTCATCAAACTTTACACAAGGAGTGGTATCTCTACAGGCCACGAAAATTAACAAGTAGCCTACTGTATTAAAGATCTTTGAATCTTCTTTCTAATAGTACAAAAAATCATTCAATTCCAATTTTCATAACTCAAGTTATACATAATTGAAGCAAGAATATGCACATAAGCTCAATAGTAACATGTTCTCATGATCTCTTCTAAAATTCAACAAAATCTACTAAAAATCGACAAAATTCATATTATGCATCCAAATGATTTCCATTCACATATTCTACAAATCTTAAGTTTAAATGAATAGAATCAAGAGGAATGGGGGTGTGTACCTTCTTTTCTTTCTCTATTTCTTCTCCCTTCCTTTCTCTACATCTTTTCCTTCTTCTCAAGTCTCTTCTCTCCTTTCTTTCTTTCTTGGCACGAGCCAGCCCATCACCCTCTCTTTCTCTCCTCTTTTTTCTCTGTTTTTCTTTACTGGTTTCTTCTCTCGGCTCGCCCATTCTTCCTCTTCTTCCCCTACTTCTTCCTCTCTCTTTTTTCCATGTAGAGGAGCCTTCTGCCATGCCCTAAGCCACCATTCAACGTAGGCATTTTTTTATTGAATTTTTCACACAAATTTTGTGCAAACACCCCTAGAGAAGGAGAAAACATTCCAAACACCCATAATTCATAAAATAACTTATGAATTTGGACCTCGACGGCATTGTGGCATTTATCGCTAATCCATCTTTGGTCCTGCACTCCCACAAGTCACCACACACCTTAGTTGGTAACCTTCACTAAAAATAACTTAATCATTAATTAATTATCATTAATCGTGACTAAGTGTGAGGGTTAAGGTTCAAGATGTTACACCTATTTTCCACTATAATCCACTAAATTTGGCAAATAACATACCAAGATGTAGTAAATCAAACAGGCAATCTATCAGTACTAAAATGTAACACCCGTAAAATTCATTTTTTGTAATTATTTACATTTTATGAATTTTATTTCCTGGACAGGTGTTACTGTTCTGAGGCCCGTTGTGTGATTTTGTGCTTTTGGGCTTGGGCCTCGTGAGCCGGCTTCTATTCACGTGCCCTTGTGCATGGTTGGCACTGTGTGTGTGGGCCCGGGTGTGGGTCTGTGTAGGGCCCAGGTGTGGGATCCACGTGGGGCCTGCGTTCATGGGCTAGTTGTTGAGGCTTGCAGTTGGCCTCGTGGTTGTGGTGGATGGTTGGGTGCGTGCGGTGACTAGCAAGGCTGGTTGTTGAGGGAGTGTTAGTGTGTGCATGGCTGTCTAGTTGCATGCACATGGTCACCTACTCCTCCTACGTGGCTTTTTAAGCTCGGAGCCTCTGCCATGCACGACCCAAGTCTTCTCTCCTCCCCGTGCATTCTCTCCGTCCCGAGCACACATCCTTCCTCTCCTTCCTCCACTCATTCTCTCTCCCTCCCCTCACTTTTTCCCTCCCACGTCTCTCTCTTTTCTCTCTTCCTCTCTCACTCCCCCTATTTTCTCCTCCCCCTATTTTCTCCTCCCCCGCGACCTCTTCTTTGTTTGGTGTGCTCGACGGCCGACGATGGTGTGCGGCGGCTCGTAGTGGTGTGTGGAGCTCGAGTGGAGTGCTTTTGGGGCCGTGGTTGCGTCGTGGTCGTCGAAGTCTACCGGAGAATCGGCAGAACGCATTCTCAGGTATGCACCTCCACCCCATGTAATAGAGAGCATGGAATTGGTAGAAAATGCTAGGATTGCATGACGTCTAGGTAAATTTACATTCCTAGAATTTATTGTGATTTTATGAGAATTTATGGACATTTATGGCGATGGTTGCGTTTTGGGTCATTTTGACCACTCTGCCTTTCCGATATTATATCTTGATGCATGGTGAATGGATTTTAGTTTTGTTTGTTGGGATTTGGAGTAGACTCGAGCGTCTACATCTTATGTTTTATGCATGAGTTTTGGTGTTTGTTTAGGGGGTCCGATCAGAGGTCCTAGTTGGGGTGATTTTGGACTGTAGGGTTTTGGACCATTTTCTGGATCACAGAATTTGGCATACCGAAGGGAAAACAGCATACCGAATCAGTGAATTTCGGTATATCGATTTCGTTTGGTATACCGTTTTTCTATCAATTTGGTCCTCTGATCGATTCGGCCTCCCGAATCACCCTAGTTGACCGATTCAGTGGATTTCAGCATACCAGAGCCAGAATGGCATGCTGAATCAGTGGATTTCAGCATACCGAACCAGATTTCCGGTATGCCGAATCTAGGCCCAAATATGCTTATAAAAATGTGTTTTTCGAAGGCTTTCTGGATTGCTATGTTTTGTCCCTGTAAGATGGGATTGTGGGCCGTCAGCAGTGGTCTCCTAAGACATTTGACGTGTCGCTTTGCCGTGGTTTTGGAAGAATTATCAAAGATATGAAAAATGCTTTTGGAAATGGATTCCAAAGAAATAGTTGGCCTATTTTGGAAAATTATTTTCCTGGTTTTCTATGTGTGAGCTGAGACAGTGTGGGACCGTGTCGTTGGGACTAGAGAATTTAACAACATTCTTGGGTGGTCAGGCGCGACTCCCTAGTTGAGGTCAGGGGCCGAGATACCTGAGGCTAAGGGACATCGAGTCTTGGAGGTATGAGACTCCTTGACTATTGTCTCAAGGCTAAGGTTGTGGTCCACAGATTACGATGTCTTGTGGCATGACAAGGAGGTATTGTACTCCTACTATCGCTGTGACCACTGAGGCTCGAGTGTCGTCGAGTGTGGAGGTATGACACTCCCTCCTGAACACTGTGTGTGGAGGACGCCGTGAGGAGGCGTACCCCTTGTGGTGGCCAGTGCCGATAGGAGCTGGTAGCGTCCTGAGAAGCGAGACAGCCTTCCCAAGGAAGGGTTGGCTTTGTGAGGGTTCTCCAGGTAGGGAGAATCGCGGGACGGTGATCGCTCCTGCACAAGGTGGCTTCACCGTGGCAGTGCAGAACGTTGTGGTCACTCCTCGGTGGACTGCGTGTGGCCAGAGTTAGGTTGCCTAGAGCTGGGCTTCCCAACTCACTGTGTGTGGTTTTGGCCATTGAGGGCCTTTTCTTGTGGCTTTGGGCTAGTAGATCCCCAGTTGTAGTTTTGGCCGGTGTGAGCCTGGTTTGTAAGGTTTTGAAAAAAAGTTTGCGAAATGAATTTAAAAGGAAAATTGATTATAGTTTTGTTTTCTGCGGTTTTCGTGGGGTGCGTACTGGGTGACTTTTGTCACTCATACGTTTTTCCTCGTGTTTTGGTTTGCAGGTGCAGGCATGCAGACATTTAGCGTAATGCATATATTCTGGAGTCTCCTAGCCGAACACATAAGTTCCTGGTAGTTAAATGTTTACTGTTTGGCATTAATTTTCCCGTAATTTAATTTGTTTTAAATTATTATGGAAAATGTGGGGTGTGACATAAAATCATCAAATTTCATGTAGTAGAATTCAAGAAAATCATTGAAAAGTACATGGATAAATAGCATCAAATGTTTTTAAATAATCAGGATTAAAAGCCTAATTTGCAACCAAAAATTACAAAATCACTTCCATCATGCTCAGATCAACACAACGAACACAACCATATTAATTTTACAAAAAACGAAGCGAAGTTGTGGAGTGTGCACCATCATCGGTGACCACCACAGGCACTGTCAACCTCCCCACAAACTCTGGAACACCTCATGACCACACAGACGACGTCTCGAAACCCAAAACCTCAGCACAGGAGTTGAGACATCACTAGTGATGCTCACCTCTCTCTCTCACTCACTCTCTGTCACCTCTCTCTCTCTCTCTCTCTCTCTCTCTCTCGTCTGATGCTTAGGAAGGAGGAGGAGGAGAGGAAAAGGAAGGAGGATGAAGTGGAAGGAGTGGAAGAAGAAGAAGATGGGAGGGAGGGAGGCAACTAGCGTGCTTGAGAAGGCAGGAGAAGAGGTTGGCTTATGGGGGGATGTTTCATTCTCCTTTTATAGCCTTCCATCATCATGGTTTGGGTGTATGCATGCCCACCAACTCCACAGAGGCGAACCAACCCTCAAACAAAAATCAGTTTACATATGCTACCAACCACTCCACTATCACACAGACCACTCCACAGCACACAAGCACAACCATTCCATAACACTAGCAACTGCTCCACTGTAACACCTGTAAAATTAATTTTGTAATTATTTACATTTTAATGAATTTATTCTTAGACGGGGAGTTACTATTCCAAGGTCTGTTGGTGTTGTTTTGTGTTTTTGAGCTTGGGCCTCGTGGGTCGACTTCTGATTGCGTGTCCCTGTGCGTGGTAGGCATTGGGCATTGTGGCACTATGTGTGTGGCACCTAGGTGTGGGTCCATGTGGGGCCCGCGTTGTGGGCTGGTTGTTGAGGCTTGCAATTGGTCTCTTGGTTGTGGTGGGTTGTTGGGTTTGTGTGGTGGTTGGCGAGGCTAGCAGCTGAGGGAATGTTGGTGTGTGCATGACTGACTAGTTGCATGCACGCGGCCACGTACTCCCTTTACGTGGGTTTTTAAGCCAGGACTCTTCACCATGCACGACCGGAGCTTCTCCCTTCTTCCTTGCGCATTCCATTCCATCTCGAGCACGCCACCTTTCCCTCTCTCCCTCCACTCGTTCTCTCTCTCTCCACTCACCTCCTCCATCCCGTCTCTCTCACTCTCCCTCCCCTGTTTCTCTCCTCCCTACTTCTTCCCTCTCCTCTATTTAGTATGCTAGTGAGTTGGCAGAGGCGTGCAGTGGCTCGTGGCGGCTTGTGGAGCTTTAGTGGTGTGCCCCTGTGGTTGTGTGAGCCTAAGCGAGGGTCGTGGTCGCAGGAGTTGGCCGGAGGAGCATCGGAGAGCGTTTCTCAGGTACGCACTTTCAACCCATGTATAGAGAGCATGAAATTGGTAGAAATTGATCGGATTGCATGTAATCTAAGTAAATTTCTATTCCTCGAATTTATTGTGAATTTATAGACATTTATGGCAGTAGTTGACTTTTGGGTCGTTTTGACCCTCCTGCCTTTGTGATTTTATATCTTGATGCATGGTGAATGGTTTTTGGTTTTGTTTGCTAGGTTTTTGAGTAGACTCAAGGGTCTACATTTTATGCTTTATCTGGAATTTTTGGTGTTGGTTTAAGGGGTCAGATCATCGATCTCAGTTGGGTGATTTTAAACAGTAGGGTTTGGGCCATTTTCTGGTTTTTCACAGAAATCGGCATACCAAACAATTTCGGTATGCCAATTTTCTGTCATTATGGTCCTCTAGTTGAAGTTCGGTCATCAGATTTTGGATGGTCAATCGAATCAATGGATTTTGGTCAACTGAATCATTTTCGGTATATCGATTTTGGCTTGAGTGTTGACCGTTGACCTGATTCGATCGATCGATCCTAATCGGTCTACCAAACTAAAGCTTTTCAGCAAATCGAATCCCATTTTCGGCATGCCAAACCGAGGCCCAAATGCTATCATAAAATGTGATTTCCAATGATTTTCCGGATTTGTTTGTTTGTACCTTTGAGATGGGATTATGGGCTGTTAGTAGCGGTCCCTTGGGACACCTGATGTGTCGTTTTATCTAGGTTTTGAAAGAATTTTCTAAGATATAAAATGATTTTGGAAAATGGTTTTCAAAAAGATGGTTGGCCCATTTTGGAAAACAATTTTCCGAGTTTTCTATGTGAGGGCTGAGACATTGTGGGACCGTGTCGTCGGGATCAAGGAATGTAACGACATTCTTGGGTGGTCGGGCACGTCTCCCTAGTCGAGGTTGGGGGCCGAGATACCTGAGGCTGAGGGACATCGGGTCTTAGAGGTATGAGACTCCTTGACTGTCGTCTCAAGGCTAGGGTTGTGGTCCGTAGGTTGAGGTATCTTGTGGCATGACGGGGAGGTATGATACTCCTGCTGTCGCTATGAGCACTAAAGCTTGGGTGTTGTCGGGTGTGGAGGTATGATACTCCCTCCTGAGCACCATGTATGGAGGACGCCATGAGGAGGCGTACCTTATGGTGGCCAGTGCGGGTGGGACATGTACCCCGTAGCTGGTAGCGTTCTAAGAGACAGGACAGTCTTTCCATGGTGGGGTTGACTTTGTGAGGGTTCTCTAGGTGACAAAATCACAAGACGTTGTGGCTCCTGCACAGGGTGGCACGTCGTGGCAATGTAGACATCGTGGGTGGCTCTTCGGTGGACTACTTGAGGCTAGAGTTTGGTTGCCTGGCGTCGAGCTTCCTGATTCACAAAGTGTGATTTTGGGCCATTGAGGGCCTTTGCTTGTGGTTTTGGGCTAGTAGAGCCTCGGTTATGGTTTGACTAGTGTGGGACTGTTTTGTAAGGTTTTAAAGAAAATGGTTTGTGAAATGAATTTAAAAGAAAATTAGTTATGGTTTAGTTTTCCCATTGTTTTTTGTGGGGTGCATGCTAGGTGACATTTGTCACTCATGCGTTTTCCTCGTGTTTTTGGGTTGCAGGTGTAGGCAAGCAGAAGGTTTAATGTAGTGCATATAGATCGGAGTTTTATAGCTGCACACATAGGTTCCTAGTAGTTTAATATCTTCTGTTTAGCTTCAATTTTCCCAAAGTTTAAATTGTTTTAAATTATTGTGGAAAATGTGGGGTGTTACATCCACATAAGGCAACAGGGCAAACAACTCATTTGACTTAACTGAATTAACCATGTCGATCTGCAGAACTAGGCTGCAATGCCCACGCATGGTACCAGCTACAACATTAACCTATAGTACTAGCCCATGAGGCCAGTTAATTTAGCAGCCCAAAATAGAAAATAAGGCCCAAACACTATGCACAATGCCCGCAATTAAAGACCACATGCCAATAACATCCATTCATAATTAAAATTCATTAATTCTAGTCAATTACAAGTGTAATGAATTTTAAGGTGTTACAAGTAGTTGATATGTGTATTCTAGTTCTGTTGTTGGTCTCCTGGCTAAATTGGAATAGATGCATGCTAGGTAGGCTTGGGTTTTGGTTCAGAATCTGGGTCGTAGGTGTTAAACACAACCCAAGTTGTGTTTAATGTTGAATGTTGGGTTTCCAGCATTTAACACCCAAGGCTGTTATGCATGCTTAATTAGAGGAATTTAAATGGATATTGGGAGTTGTTAATAGATTGCATGTATTGTTAATGATGTTAATTAGTTATATATTGATCCCTTAAATAATGATTAGAGTATGGATTAGTTTTAGGGTGGACTTAGTTGAGGATTGGTAGCTGTGACAGTGCCCGGCCCTGGGATCCAGCGCGGGGTCGCGCTAGAGGGTGGAGGTCACAGCCATGCCAAGTGGCGAAGGCACAAAGCAGGATAAAACAAAAAGAAAAGGAGTTGCCACCTAGCCTTTTAAGGGAAAGACGAGGAAAACCACAAACAAATCACAAAAGATGAATGCATGAGATGCAAACATGAAGGCCAGATGTCTACTAACTAGATGATGGGTAAGGATTCCTATTACGCACAGAGAAGGTGTTAGGCACCCCCATACGCCCGAGAAACTCGATCTTTCTAGTCTAATTCGCTTGCTAGAGACTAAAAGAATGTTTCCTAAGCCTAGATCGTGCCCTAAACATGCTAATATGAATGCCAAGACAAGACTAGATGGATGTGTAAGAGAGTACACGAAAACTACGAAGAAATCCACATAAAATGACGAAATCACAAAATATGACAGCACAAAGAAAATCACATGAAATGACAAGATTCTGGGCAGGAATGGCTCGAAAAATCATACAGGTCTCAGGAATGTCAAAAATGCAACCAACTCAGTTCGTTAGAATCAAAGAAAGCATCACAAAAATCGAGATGGGAAAACTGCAAAGAAGCCCGCATAAAACAAGAAAACTGTGACATGTGAAGAAATTCTCATAAAATGATGATGTTTTTTCTAAAGAATGGTTCAAGAAACTATAATGATGTTAAGGGGATCAAAAATACAACAGACCAAAATCATTAGAAGTGTAGAAAACACCATAAAAATCAAAACAGAAAAATTGCAAAGAAATCCACATAAAATAAGCAAATGGTGACGTGAGAAGAAAATCACATAAATTGACAATGTTTTTGTAAAGAATGATTCCGAAAACCATACTAATGTTAAAAAGATAGAAAGTGGGGTCAACCCGAGTCATCAGAATTATAGAAAAGGTCGTGAAAATCAAAAAGGGAAAATAATCCATGGTGAGGCCAATGTCGGCCTTTAGGCCTGTTATTGTACGCCCTCAGGCAATGAATTCTAAATCAAATCAAAAAATCCGAAAATATGGAATAAAGATAGTCAAATTGAATATCAAACGAAGGAATCTGAAGGCAGGTAGGAGAAAAATCCATAAAAACACTTGTAATGCAAACTTATTGAAAAAGGATGGATCGATGTGTAAATATAACGAAAACTATGTAGAATGCTTGAAAATGTGCCTAAATGGGTAAAATATGCTAAGAAATGATTTGGACAGAGATTATGCATGACTTGGTGCAATAACTAACATGCATGTGCATGAATTGATGACATAGGGGTAATTTGGTCATTTCAGTGGTCAAATGTGATAAATGTATGTATAGGGATAATGCATGGTCTAAGATATGCCAAAATGTATGTAAAATGTTAGGAAGATGTTGTTTTCATGAAAACATGTAGAGGAAGAGGTCTCAAAAACAATAAAATGATGTAAGCACAATAAAGGGAAAGTACAAGGGCCAAGACGCAAAATTCACAGTGAAGGATGAAAATTTGAATTAAAATACATTCAAAAATTTCTATCCTAGTGTGCAGATGAAAGACCAAAGGAAAATGTGGCACTGAGGTGTGTGAGAATGGCACCTAAATAATTTCCTGAAAACTCAAGGTCTAATGTGCAAAATTCACAGAAAGGGAAAGATCATGGTTAAAAATGTGTTCAAAAAGTCTTATCTTGATGCTAGGATATAGAATTTAAAGAAAATGTGGCTTTGTGGTGTGACATGAGTGAAAATTATACTTTTGGTAATTTCTTGAAAATTCAGGGTGTACTATGCAAAATTCCCACATGAAGTGCAAATCTAACTAAAAATTGAAACCAAAAATTCATTTATATTGCAAACATGGTTTTTTGATGAAAACTCTATCAAGGTGATAATTTACAAGCACATGCAATTAATAACTGTGGAACATACCAAATGTGATTTAAAATGTAATCAAAACCATGATTAATGATTTAAGAAAAGACTCAGCGGCCTGGATATAAATGTTTCTGAGCAAAAAACATTATAGATTGAGTTCAGGGGTTGCTTTGCAAAAATTCAGGACCTAAATGCAATTGAAATCAATTTTTTTACATGATCAGTGTTGTGACCGCGTCCGTCCGTGACCGACCACCCGACCCGGAGGGAAGGGGGCTAGGAGGAGGAGACCACAGCCATGCCGATGACGGCGAAGGCGCAAGGATAAAAGAAAAGAAAAATGGAGTCGCCACCTAGTCTTTTAAGGGAAAGACGAGGAAAACCACAAAAGGATGAATGCATGGGATGCAGATGTGAAGGCTGGATGTCTGGGACGCAACAGATGGGCTCTGGTCGCTGGCTGCTAGGGTGCAAGGTTGGGTTGCTCTCGAAAGTTTGGAAAAAAGATCAAAAAGCCTCCCCATTTTTGTCGACGGCGAACTCCTTTATACTCCAGCAAGGTAGTTCTCCGTCGTGGATCTTCCTCCTCAGCCACTAGGCACCGTGGGATCACGTGCGAGGGTCGGAGGAAGTTGGCCAAGATCACAGAGGCTGAAACCCGCTCCGGATTCCTTGGAATTGCTTGTCGGAATTCTCGTCGGAAAATCATGAGTTCGCTGGAATTATTTTTTGACTTTTCTAAAGTTTATGGTTTAAGGATGCATTAGGCTTATTGGGTTGATTTTGGGCCTACGAATTGGACTTTATTTGGATTTTTGTTTTGATTTCATTTTTGGAATTTGTTGGATATTTTAGGATTTTAATTTTGGATTTTAATTGGGTTTAATTTAATTTCTTAATTTTGTCATTTAAGGTTTTAATTGATTTATATTTGATTTTTTATGAATTTTTAAGGATTTCTTAGAATTTTGGTTTTAAGCTTTTAATTAGGGTTTTGAATTTTATTTTAGACTTTTTGTTTATGTTTTGATGATTTTAATTAATTTTGTG
>JAMKQA010034687.1:0-16798 GCA_024699735.1 Posidonia australis | reverse complement strand
ACACAGGTTCCTGGTGGTTTGATATTTTACTGTTTAGCTTTAGTTTTCCCGTAATTTAATTTGTTTAAATTATTGTGGAAATTTTGGGGCGTGACATGATAAGTTGACGAACTCATCACCCGAAAATTGGGGTTATCAACCTGATGAGAGGGAGTGAGATGATACCAAAGGTTTGAAGAGATGGTGGTAAGTAATGGGAACGACACACCTAAGAGTGTAACAGAGGTTTGAAGGCGATTCCCGTGATAGTTAGGGTTGCCAGCCCAAGGAAGGGCGAGATGATACCAAAAGGTAGCTAAGATGCCCCAAGTATCGAGAGGACATAGCAGGCCAGCGAGCCTACCAATCACAAGGAAGTGGTGACAAGTTGGCAAACTTGGCACTAGGGATAGGGAAAGGGAGATGGGAATACCACACCCGAAGGCATGACGACAATCAAAGACGATTCCTGTGGCAGTTAGGGCTGCCAGCCCAAAGAAGGGCTAAATGATACCAAAAGGTAGTCAAGATACCCCTAGTATCGAAAAAGGATAACACAAGAAGGAAACTGGGAGACAGCTCAGGAGATACAGGGCGAAAATAGATGCCCCTGGTATCGAATCGAGCAACCACAAGAGATGACGAACGCCACCTGAGGGTGTTTAATGGTCTCAAAGCGGGCATGTGATGCTTTGTCAAGGAAAGGCAATGTGTAGACATGCAGATCGTCACAAACCACCCACACAGTGGGTGGACAAGACAGGACCAGAGCAAAAAGAGATGGAAAGGAAAGAAGAGGAAGTGTGGGGGTCAGGCTGCGACTTGATGGCACTCTGAACCGCCGGACGGGTGAGACTGATGTCAGTTGAGGCAAAAGGCCAATGCTAGCTTGCTGGAAGGTGTGCTTGCTATTGTGTTGCTAATTCTGCTCTTCTAGACAGTGTGTGCATTGGTAATCGCCCTTGTTGTTGGTGTGCTCTGACCGGAAGATAGTGGAAATGCCCTTGGCCGTAGTCACTTAATGAAGACTTGCGAGGCAATACAATATGCAAGCAAAAGGCTCAAGCAAGCAAGATAAATGATTACTAGGATTATTAGGGTGGATTTTATTGTTGCAAGCAAGCAGGTTATTGATGAAGAGTGACTTTTTATTGCTAAGCAGGAAGAGTATGCTTTATTGATTGGGTTTGGATTTTTGCTTATTTTTTGTTGTTTTGTACCTTTTTTTTGTTTTGTTCACCCTCCGTTAGGTTGGAAAGTTGTACGCCTACTGAAGGAGGATGCCTTCGACTCAGTTGGCTTTACAAAGATTCACAAGCTGTAGGTGGCACTCGTGGGGTGAGTGATGGCACTATGTGTTGGCTATGTTGAGCGATGTGATGGTGGACCAAGCTCATGCCAAACTCTCTAAGGTCCTGCACCTACTTTTTTGAGTTCATTAATATTTCTTTTTCTCCCTCGTAAATGTACGTCTTTGCTCTATCGTTGACTTGGAGGTAATTGGCACCTGATCTAGGTTGGAGGCTTTTGCTACAAGTGGAGGGGGCTAGACCCTCAATGGTGCGACTGTCCAAGTGCGTACTCGGACTCCTCTCCAAGGTATGGTAAGGGTAAAGTTATGCTGCACGTCTCTTGCTCTTAGGCTGACTTCTGTCTTCGTCTTCTGTCTTCTATTTCTTTTATGCCCATGCAGATATGTATTTCTTTTCTAGCTCACTCACTCAGTCACTCTAACATTTTATCTCCCTCTTGAAGGTGCAGGATCCTTGCGAAGCTTGGACACTTCATCTGCCTTTGATGGATGGTGGCTTCCTCGCTACTTGATCATCTAGGTAGTGTCTATTGAAAAAGGGTAGTCCGATCCAACATAGGCAGCTTTCCGATTCTCATCTTCGGGTAGATGATTATGATGCAAAATATTGTGTTGTTCTCTGATTTTGAAATTTTTGGGTTTTGATTTTGATTTTTATTTTTATTATTTTTTGCTTTTTTCTGATTTTTAAGTTTTTGGTTTTTTTATTTTTTGTATTTTGGCTTTTTTTTTTAAAATTTTTATATTTTTGATGCATAATGATGATGATGTAGAAAAGGAAATAACAGAGAAAACAAGGGAAAAGGATACGGCTCCGGTCCTTGCTACTAATTGCTTTATTGATACTGCTTTATTCATGCTATCAGGGTCACTGGTTAATCCGACAGTATCATCAGAATACGGCAACGACTAAGGTTGCTGGGTGGGTCCGTTGGAATCATTGCTGGTGCTGAAACTGCTAGCTAATGTCTTCTGTTAAGGTCTAAAGTGCTAATAGTCTCATTGTTGCTTTGGGCCCCCCGCAGAAGGGTCGGGAACAAATGGAGAAGACAGACCGATGAAATCAATAGGATTCATTGGAGAGACACTGGAAATAGGAGAGACAGGAGAAAGGAAGAAGACTCTTGAACCCACGGCATCCTCAAAGTCTAGGAATTCAGCCGAAGATGTGTCAGGCTGGTCCGGGTGCACCGGTGTAGGTGTGAGTATGTGGATAGGTGCATGTGTGTGGTCCGCCTCCTGCAAGGCAATGTTGATAACCTTTCGATCAATCAGGTTCTGAGCAGTGTCATGCAAGGTGATGCAGCCATCCGTCGAATGCCCGACACGACAGTGGAAGCTGCAGTACGCACTTGTATCATACCACCATGAGATTGGATTCGGTAGCGAACGAGGGTTCGGGAGCCTCAGAAACGACTCAACCTTAGGAAAAAGGACACTAAGTGGCTCCACGAGAGGCGTGTAATCCCCTTCAGTGTAGCGAGGTTGCTTTCGTCTAGGTGGTTGTCCTTGCCGAGCTAGTGTAACGTGATGCACTGGCTCAACGGTCGAGTGTGTGAATGCAATGCATGGAGGACTACATGTAAGTTCTAACTGATCCGAGTTAGGTTGACTCTCTACGTCAGCAAGCTCTGTAGATGATTCGTACGCAACAACTGCCCTCTTGGTGTAGACGGTGTCAGTGACGTTGTTGGTGTTGTTGTTGGAAGCAATAGCCTGTCTGATGAACGCCGAGAGTGCGGGGAACCTCCCAATTTGCAGCAAGATTTCCACACAGGCGTTGGCCCGAATCAGGGATGCAAAGGATGCAATATGCTGATTGCTGAGTAAAGCCCCTGTCGCTGGTTGTGCTACTTTCATGATGATCTCAATAGACTCCTTATCAAAGGGTCTATCTTTGATCTGGGAGGCTAGTGTACACCAGTGAGCGACGTACTCCCCAAATGGTTCGTGGGGTCTCTGCCTAATTGCGACCAAATCCTCGCGTCTAAGGATCAAGTCAAGGTTGAAGGAATACTGTTCCAGGAATGCCTGACTAAGGTCGTCCCAAATCTAGAAAGCGGTCGTGTCCAACGAAGTGAACCACTTGAGGATAGGCCCGGTCAGACTTTTTTGGAATAGGCAAATCAAGAGCCTTTCGTCGCTGTAAAGCTGCATGAGGTCTTCGTAAAACGCCTTCAAATGTGATATGGGACAACCTCATCCATTAAGCTTCTCAAATTCCAAGATGTGGAAATTTGAAAGGAGTGTTACCTCTGGAAAATGTCAAAGGTCCTGGAAATAGTAGGACTGGTGGTCCTTGCCTTGCACTCAATGAAGTGCTCTTTCTAGATCGCCCTTCTTGGTAAGGAGGGTGTCTAAAATTGCTGTAGAAGAGACAGGTGTAGCTGAGGTAAGTGCCATGTATGCTGTATGAGTCATGCATGTGCGCTCCTCCGGATCCACCCACACGCCTCCTGGTGTCGAGACATGGGGGCCAGCATACTCGTGCAAGGATGCAGTGTGTGATGGTGCTGTGATGATTGAAGTGGGATGTATCTGATGCAAGGATAGATGGGAAGTATGCTATGTTGTGTGCAGTGCAAAGTATGGGAGCAGTTGCTATTGTACCATCATGGAACCGAGTAACGGGCTCCGGGAATGCTATGCTGCTGCCACTCTGAAGGGCTAGCCACCAGGTGATGGAGATGGTGCGAATGCAGGAGGCAGGGAAGACTCTGCCATTGTTGGAGTCGTGAATGGCTGAAGCGATAATGAGGGCACAAGTGCAGTGAAGTGTAATTGTACAGCTAAGGTAGGGCACACTAGGACCTCGAGGGTCGAAGGAAAGGAGACAAAAGCCGGATTGAGGGCCAGAAACATGTATTGTAGCTTCTGGGCGAGGGCAAACAGATGTTGCGCTTGCGTGGTAGAGGTCTCCTCGACAAGCAAGACAAAAGGAGAGGGTACGGACAAAAACGGAGGCACAAAAACAGCAGAGGCAACAGGGGGATCGACATCCTCGAGCGCGCAATGGTAGTGTACAAAGGAGGAGGAAATAGCAGAAGAGGCAGGAAGGGACGAAGGGACCGAAGTTGGAACCCCCTCCAGAGCAGCAGGAGGAGACTCACTAGTCTGCTGAGCCATAGCAGTCTACGAGTGGGCATGGAGAGGGCCTCGACGACGAGAAGAGGCACGAACTCCAAGACGATCTATGGTCAGAAGCGACACTAGTTTAGAGATAAAGAAAAGACCGCGGGAGGCAACCCGCAAAAAAGCCGCTCGAGCTCCTGACCGAGGACCTCACACAAGCTACCTGTGGGTACAGGCAGAAACAATAGGTATCAAAAGCTGGACAAGGAAAAAAACATAAATGCAAATTATTAGGGTAGCATACAATCACACACAATGCAGATGAATGTCCTAGAATGCGCTCTGTCACAATGCATGTCCCAAGTGGGGCCAACCATACGGGACTTACTCATGGGTTTAGATTTAGACACAGGCTAGAAAGTAAGGTCCTGTCTCATGCCAAAGCTATGGAACGGTGGTGCGTTGGGAGCCTCGATGCTACCAAAGCATAGGTTGTACCCGCTACTAACACCAATACGACCCCGAACAAGGGGGCAGACTGGTCACTCATCCTACACCAAAGCCATAAAATGAAGAACCAAGGACTACCCTTTGTAGACTGTGGGTGGACTCAAAAGAGGAGAAGATGCATGCTTTCTAAAATGCTCATACATGCAAAATGCTTTATTGTCTTTTACTTGCGAGTTTTATTAAGCCAAATACGGGAGAGAGTGCATAGAAGTTTCTAGTTCTGCCTAAATTACATTTTTTATTCTGGTAGATTTTATGTTAAACCATTAAGGGGGAGGTAAATATATCTCTACTTTCCCTAGGATGGTAAGTGTAAAAGGGAAGAAAACACTAAAACATAGCCAGCAAACAAGCATATATCAGGCAAAAGGCATGATCATGGCATGTGCGTGTGTCGTGTAAACATGATGATAAAAAGAAAAAACATCCATCACGTCAAAAGACAGGTAACATGGCATATGCGTGTGTTGTGGCATGGCAAGTGTGTAAAAGAAAAACACTCAGCAAGCAGAAGACATGTATAACAAGCATGTAATGATAAATACAAACAAATACAACGACAAGACGACATATGCAAAGCAAGGCAAACAGAAATAGAAAGTCGAGCATGCGAAAGATGAAAATCGAAAGCCGGAGTCTTGTATCCCCAGTGGAGTCACTAGTTCCTATGACCATGTCGAAACTGACCTTGTCATGGGGGAACACGCGAAGAACCGAAAAGGTCACGACAAAGATGGTGAATCTAAGGAAGGATACTTGACTGAAAAACACCAAACAAAACAAGAAAAATAAATGATAAGGACAAAATGAAGTCACCACCTAATCTTTTTAAATTAGAGAGACGAGGAAAATCAGATGCGATAAAACGCGAGAAAACTATGCAACATGGATGCATGTATGGATGTGTGTGCATGCTTCATGCCTAATGGAAATGACACAAATGGTCATCGTGGGCTAGAGAAAGGGTAATGACTCCTGTTACACATGGAGAAGGTGTTACGCACCCCCATGCACCTGAGAAATCGGTCTTTCTTGGCTTTTCACTCGCTTGTGTCGCCTAATGCAAATGATCATGCATGCTTACTATGTCTAAAATGAATGTATGCCACATACTATGCTGATGCAAGTGATGTGAGTGGGGCAAAAATTTGATGTAAATGGGCTCAGTTACACTATGTGAATCCTAGACTGTTGGTCAAAAGGATCTGGCATAGTAATCGTCATCGCCCCAAATGCAAATGTGTCATGATGCATGATATGCTCACTTACTTTGGGCAATGATGTATGATGCTTGACAAATGATAAGTGACATGAAATAATAAATGGTGTGCTTGGTGAAATACGAAACCGGAAATGAGCGAATGCAATGCGTGCATTAATGCAATGATGATGTGCAAATAAATAAGATTAATGTATATCTAAAGTACATAAGATGCAAGTGGGTGTGCTGGATTTATGCCTGGGTGCATGGGTACAAGGTGGGGAAATGTAGTATGGATAGACAAATGGACAGGCTAGTTGCATGTTCTGTCCCTGGCAAACCCGTGCATGTCCACCATGCCGATACATCACACAATTGGGACGCAGTCATCGGAGACAGAACACGACAGTGAACCAACAGGCCTCCCCTTACTCTTGGGTGGAATGCAATGGTGCTAATGGCTAACTAAATGCATGGGGGCCTAGATGGGACTACCAAGAACATGTTCATGTAGTGGATGCAGTGACAGGATGTGTCGATGTGGGGTGGAGAGATGTATGAGGTGAGTGTGCAAGAGCTCAAGCCAATTGTCCTATTCTGGTCCTGGTAAAACCGCACAGTTGTGTCGTGCCCACCAGAGACAGAACAGGACAACGGGCTTTGCCAACTTGCAAACCCAAATGCAATGGCTCTAAAATGGATGATTTGCATGCATGAGCTTAGGGGGAAGTCGAAGGACATACCGAAAGGCTCGAATGGAGTCGCAGTTAGCCGGAGGCCTTTGTCCACCTAGCTCGCTATGAGTTGGGTTCCACCGGTGAGCTTGCCTGAGTTCTCCATCAAGGGGCTTCAAGAGGCTCGAGGGGAATAAGGGGAATGCACAGATGCTATGTGGATGATCATGCATGAAGTGAATGCAATATGGGTCCTTCATCTTCGTCGTCACTCTTCCCTGAAGTCCATGAGTTTGATCGACCACATGGGTGGCGAGAGGCCTCAAACAGACATCTCGGAAGGCTAGGAAGAGAGGATGGAGGGTAGGGAAGGCTGAGATGGGAAGCGAGCGGGCTCATTGCCATCAGCCATTGTCGAACCCGATGAGCCCATCGCCGGAGTTGCCAATGGAATGCAATGCATGGGTGATACCAAACCATGGAAAAACTCAAATAAAATTCATGTTGTATGTGCAAAGCTACAATGGTAAACTATCAGAAATGAACCACAGGAAGGTGGCTTACCTGTGGGCTCTCGGGTTGTCCCTCTGGTGGCTGATGGTGGCTTGCTCCTTTGGGCTGCACTCAAGGGCAACGAAGGCGGACAGGGGATTGTGGGATGCTTCAACGAGCGGGGCGGCTCTATCGGAAGATTGAGTATGCTCTAGCGCAAGGTTGCCGATCCCTAGCCAAGAGGGAAAGGCTGCGATTGTTGGGTCCAGAGGTGGTGAAGTGGATGGCTGAAAAAGGCTAGAGTGGATGGCGTTGGGGCTCTGGCTGTTGGGTCGTGCGTGGGGAGAGTGGGGGAACCAAAAGAGAGAAGCCCAAAGAGAGTGGCCCAGAGAGAGAGAGAGAGAGAGCTCTACTGGGGAGGTCATTTGGAGAAGGTGGCGTGCTGCTACGAGGGACGGTGGCGTGCAAGCAGACGGTTGCAAGGCATGGCTCAGGGGTGGGCAGCGAGAGCAGGGGTAGCAAGGCATGGTGGCATGCAGGGACAGCTCGGGCAAGAGTGGCAGAAGCAAGGGTGTTAGGCACACTAGGGTGACGAGGATAGCGTCGTTACTCATACGAGGTACAATGAAAACGACGGGTCAACCAACTCACGCCTAACAACCCTGCTCTTCACGTGCATCCACGACGCATGGTTGGACCGCGCAATCGAGCTACGCCCTCCAGAGCACACGAGCTGGATTCTGGTGTTGGGCTTTAGTGTTTAGGGTTTTTTTAAAGTGGATTGTTGTCTTTGGTCTAAGTTTAGGGTGTTTGGGTTAGTTTAAGTGTCTTAGGCTGGTTTTAGGGTAAAATGAGTTTAGAAGGGGTGAAGTGCCTCGTTGTCGCTGGAGCACGTTCTTCCAGAGGAGTCTGTTGCAAGTAGTTGCCAAAATACGGTGACTACAGCTAGGCAATAGCAAGTTGCCCTGTTGTGGTGTTTTGGCACACAGGAGAGGTGTCGGTGTTTGTGTGCTTCCAGCGTGATTATGTCAGGCACCTCAGTGCAGTTCGCTGAGTTGGCTTGTGTGTTTAGGGTGAGTGTGTGCTAGGTGACCGTTTTGAGTGATCACTCATGTGTACTTTTGGTTGTGTTTTCGTAAGTGCAAGGTAGGACTTGGTGTCTCCTAGTGCAAATAGGAAGGAGTCACACTGCCACACATCAAGAATCCCAGTGAATTGTAGTTAGTTTTATTTTTGTGGACGACCGGGGCATCTAGCATCATATTGTGCTCAACGACATCGAGGTTTGGAAAGCATGGTGTGTTACAACTGTGGGAAAACCAAACATATTTAGAAGTCATGCCCTAAACCTCAACAAGGGATGCACCTCACCAGCCAACCAAAGAGCAAGTGTTTTCCATAGCTGCTCCAGATGTCGGTCCTTTAGGAAATGTTGTAGAGGGTAAGGAGTAGTGACGTTATGTACTATGGATTATTAAATCCCTATATAGTAATGTATCCAATACTATTATTGATAATAATAACAATGGTTTGTGATTATGGTATGGTAATGATAGGTTCCTTCCTGATGGCTAATCGAATGGCTCAAGTATTGTTCGACTCAGGAAGCTCATTTTCTTTTATTTCTGAGTCATTTGTGGCTGAAATTGGAGAAAAGCCAGCTAAACTGGTTTTCCATCTTGATGTGGTGACCCTTTTGGGAGAGCATAGTCTAGAATGAAAATATCTACAATCGGTTGATGTCAAATTAGGAGACAGAGACTTCAAGGCTAGTTTAATCATAATGAAGATGCAAGAATATGATATCATACTAAGAATGGACTAGCTGGTGCAGCATTCAACTATGATATACTATGTGAAGAAGGTGTTGGTAGAATGTTCAGACCAAAGCTGGTATGTGATACAAGGAGCCAGACCAGGAGAACTAAAGAAGGTGAGCTCTGTAATAAAGGTGCATCACTCTCTGGCAAAGGGCAACGTAGAATACCTGGCTTGTTTGATGGTGTCCTTTTCACCAGTTTTAAGGGTACATGATATACATGTCTTGCAAGAGTACCTGGATGTTTTCCCTGAAGAGTTACTAGGAATGTCACCACATAGAGAGGTGGAGTTTTAGATTGACCTAGTGCTAAGATCAAGCTCGATCTCGAAGGGTCCTTACAAAATGGCACTTGTAGAGCTAAGGGAGCTCAGAAATCAACTATACGAACTGCTGGAAAAAGGGTTTATCCGACCAAGTGTGTCACCATGGCGAGTGTCAGTATTGTTCATCAAGAAAAAGGACAGTTCACTCCAATTGTGCATTGACTATCGAATGTTGAATCAGATCACTATAAAAAATAAATATCCTCTACCCAAAATTAATAACTTGTTTGACCAATTGCAAGGAGCATCGGTCTTCTCAAAAATAAATTTGATATAGGGATATCACCAACTTCGGATCAAAGAATCAGATGTGCATAAGACAGCTTTTCGGTCCAAGTATGGACATTATGACTTCTTGGTCATGCCATTTGGGCTGACAAATGCTCCAGCTGCTTTCATGGACCTGATGAACAAGGTGTTCAAGCCCTATCTGGATCAGTTTGTAGTAGTGTTTGTTGATGACATGTTGGTATACTTTTTTGATGTAGAGTTCCACCAAATGCATTTGAGAATTGTGTTGCAGACACTACGACAGCATCAGTTATATGCCAAATTCACGAAATGTGAGTTTTGGTTGAGAGAGGTCACATTTCTTGGGCATATCATCTCTAGGGAAGGTATTGAGATGGATCCAGACAAGGCCGAAGCAGTGAACAGCTGGGCCAAACATAAAAATGTGAGTGAAATCAGGAGTTTTCTAGGTTTGGTAGGGTATTATCGAAGATTTATTCAGGATTTCTCTAGAATCGCAAAGCTGTTGACCAGACTAACCCTGAAGGAAGTCCCCTTCATATAGGATTGGTAGTGCGAAAAAAGCTTTAATGAGTTGAAGGCCCGCTTGGTCACCTCTCTGGTGTTAACTATTCCCCCTAGGAGCGGGATTTTACTATATATAATGATGCTTGTGGAACTAACTTGGGGTGCGCTTTGATGCAACATGGGAAGGTTTTGGCATAATATATGCCTCCCGCTAGCTCAAATACCATGAGATGAACTACCCCACTCACGGCCTAGAAATGGCAGCAGTGGTATTCGCCATAAAGATTTGGAGGCACTACTTATATGACAAACAGTTCGAAGTATTCACAAACCATCGAAGCTTGAAGTACATATTCACACAAAGGGATTTGAACCTGAGATAGAGGAGATGGGTGGAGTACCTCAAGGATTATGACTTCAGTTTGTCTGACAACCCAAGAAAGGCTAATGTAGTGGCAAACGCATTAAGCTAATGCACACGTGTTGGCTAGCCTAATGATCAAAGAATGGCATCTATTGGATAAGCCGGTTGAGTGCAGACCACAGAGGTAATCTCAGGGACCTGTTGGAGCATGGATGGCGAACTTGTCGGATCAGCCAAGACTGTTAGAAGCAATTGTAGTAGTCCAGTAGTTGGACCCCTTTGTGCAAGATATCTGGCAAAAGTTAGAGGTTGGGGAGGCACCTCATTTTTCGGTTGGCGTAAATAGAGGGCTTAGGTATTATCTATGTCTATATGTACCTCAAGTGGAGGAAGTAAAAAAGAGATTGCTTGATGAAGCCCACCAGTCCAGATACATGATCCATCCATGGAGCAACAAGATGTTTAAGAACCTGAAAAAAAAATTTGGTGGCCTGCAAAGAAAAGAGAGATCACTGGGCACGTGAGAAAGTATGCAACCTGCTAGATGGTGAAAATTGAGCATCAGAAGCCCAAAGGGACCCTATAACCTCTGGATATCTCAATTTGGAAATGGAAGCATGTATCGATGCACTTTGTGATCGGGTTGCCCAGAATAAGGAGAAAGAATGATTCAGTCTCGGTTATTGTAGATCAACTCACTAAGTCGGCACACTTCTTACCCATGAGGGTGAACCTTTCCTTGACTCAACTGGTAGAGCTTATGTGTTCGAGATAGTTCGGTTGCATAGGGTCTGTAACGCCTCGAACCCGGGTATGCTACCTAAATCATAGTATCACAAGCAATAACAATGATTACAACATGAATCAAATAACTGTAACTAACTAAGGCTCGCCTTCCAAGAACAATGTGCGGCTAGTGGCTCCCATTCGGGCACCAGAATGGGACTACACCTCCACCTACACCTGAAAACCAAACAAAGCACGCGTGAGTGACATCCGAGTCACCCAGTATGTGCCCAACACATAAACCATGGCAAAACGGCAAGAAAACACAAGGCTAGATTATTACAAAACATGGTATTCAAAAACTCATTTCAAAACATCATTTCTTTCTAAAACATTTGGAATTTCTATCCAAAACCATGTCCTTTTCAAAAACACATATATTCTCAATTTTATGCATCTTTAAACCTTTTATGCAGTCTGAGAAATCCACATTTTCGACCAGATCTAGTCTAAAACACAAGGCCTCACAGGGCTCAAAACAAAATCATATACATTGGTTGGCAACTGATTCAAATCACAATCCTTATTTATTGCTAGATTTGGGCTAAAACCTTAAGCCAAAGCAACGCATCAAATTCTAGCTTAAACCACACATTCATTTATTCACTTTTCTTAATGGTGTTACCTTAATCAGAGGTAATCAGGCACACAAGTAGTAGGTGAGGACATTATTTTCCTACCTCCCTGCACTGCCTTAGTGAAGTTCCCTGTGCAGGAGGACACTGCCCTGGCCCATAGGCCTCAATTTCATTTCATATGCATGGGGATACGTATTTTCTTGACGCCCTATCGATGACCCGAACACCTAGGTTCATACACCCAAGTTCAACCTACAATGTCTCAAAATTTGGTAACCATGTTCGTATCTGACATATGTTTCCATAACAGATTGCCGACACTAAACCTTGTGGATCCGTACAGGCAACCACGATCGTATCTGACAATTGGTCTCATTAGAGCTTCATACTCCTACCACATTGCTAACACAAACCCCTCGTTGCTCCAGAACATATTATCATTATCTTTTCAAAACTCTTGGGTTTTCTTTTCAAAGCCATTACTCATTCTCTTTTCATTGCAAGAAGTCACTTTCATGAAACTCTGACAATTGGTCTCAATGGAGTCTCATACTCCTACCACATTGCCGACACAACCCCTCGTAGCTCCAGAACATATTATCACTTTCATGAAACTCTTCAGTTTTCTTCTCAAAACTCTTGGGTTTTCTTCTCAAAACTCTTGAGTTATCTTTTCAAAGCCATTACTCATTCTCTTTTCATTGCAGGAAGTCACTTCCATGCAACTCTAACCCTTCATTTGGGTCCCAAGCTGAAAACCATATAAAACCATGCATTCATCTTCATTATTGGGTCTCATGCCCAAAAATCACATCAAACAAGCATTTATCAATTTCTTTTCAATTTTGGGGCCTCCAGCTCAAAACCATATTCAATTTTATATATTTGAATTCCATAATCCTCGATGTCATCCACATGGATAAAATCTCATTAATACATGCCCATTATCCATTTTAAACTATCTATTTTCATTTTACATACACATTTATTCCTATAGGCCAGGGGTCTAGTTTGGTAGACCGAACCAGATCGGTATACCGAAGTGGGCATCAAACACCTAGAATGGTCAACCGAAACTAAGATTCGGTTGTCTGAAAATTGCTGCTTCAAGCAACTGAAATACCTTCAGTCTACCAAAATCCCCTGAAATAGAAGATCGGATATTTTCAGTCTACCGAATTCAGGTTTCTAGTCGAATATTGACAGCAAAATGGTATGTCAAACCCAAATCGGCATACCGAAATGCCCGTTTCAAGAGAACCTCCCCTGAGCCTTAGCCATCCGTTTGTCAAAATCTGGACCTTTGGCGGACCCATTTCCGACCAACCACAAATCACACTAAAATCACCAAATGTAGGGCTTTAAGTCTCCTACTATTTGGGACAAAAATCATTCAAATCCATTTATCATAGCTCTTGGAATAAAATCAAAACCAACGAGAGCGTAAAACACATATTATGGCATATAATAAAAATCCCTAAAAGTCCGTAAAATTCATCCTAACCACAAGATCTCTACACAGTCATGCTATTCATCACATTCCCATCATTTCTACTATTGTTCCATGATTTAACATGCACTTTTTCATAATTTTTACCCATTTACACTCATAATCCTTTATTTACCAAACAAGGGGGAAGGAAGGAGTCGCGTATCTCTTTGGGATTTCCGACAACCTACCTGTACTCCAGTGAGCTTCGTCGCGCCTCCGGTGAAGCCTTCCCATCGATGCTCCATGCGTAGGGCTCTCCTCCCTTCAACGCACCCCCTCACTCTCTCTCTCTCTCTCTCTCTCTTAGGCTCAGCTCATGCACTCAACACCATCTCCTCCAACCCTTTTTAAACTCCTCCACCTAGCCGCCTCCGCAAATCTCGCCAATCACCACCCCACCACATAAGCGACGAAGAGGATGGGTCGTGCACGAGCGGACTATGGAGGCATGGGTTGCGCAGGAAGAAAGGAAAGGGGAAGAAGACAGGCTCAAGGTCCAAGGAGCACTGTGCTCTGGTTGACCAAGGTCCAACCTGGTCCCATACACCCAAGCACAACACCACAGCCACACAACTAGAAACCAGTATTCAACCACACAGAGATAGACACACACAACAACCACAATATATCAAACTATCCATTAGTAAACCATATTCAAATATTATAATTAATCTCATGGTTTACATTAACTGGATAATTGGGCCTAGATGTTACAGGGTTTATCTGGAACGATAGGCTTTATCAAGCAGATTGTTCTTGATTTCTTCCACTCGAGGCACATACAACCGTGGATCATACCTTAATCCCTCATCTACTCCAACTAAGAAGTAAGGTGCATCCCCAATTTCCAGCTTCCTTTAGATCTCTAGCACAAAGGAATCCAACTACTAAGCGGCAACAATGGCCTCTACCATCCTACGATAAATAGATAAATTAGCCAATAAAACTCTGGCAGCTCCCTGAGATTGTCTCCGATGTCTGCACTCTACTAGTCCCTCTAGCAATTTCCATTCCCTAATCATCAAGCTAGCTAAGACATGAGTGCGTCAACTCAGAGCATCAGCAACCACATTTGCTTTTCCTGGGTGGTACAACATGCTGAAGTCAAAATCTTTGATGTACTTCACGCAACACCTCTGTCTCAGGTTTAGATCCTTCTACGTGAAGATATATTTCAAGCTTTTGTGATCTATGAACACCTCAAGCTATTTGCCATAGAAATAGTGCCTCCAAATCTTCAAGGCAAAAACAACAAGAGCCATCTCCAAATCATGGGTGGGATAATTCTTCTCATGATCCTTGAGCTAGCGTGAGGCATACACCACTACCCTACCATGCTGCATTAGAGCACATCCCAAGCTAGCCCCACATGTGTCACTGTAAACAGTGAAATCACCACTCCAAGATGGCAAAGTCAGAACTAGGATTGTAACCAAACTAATATTCAACTCATTGAAGTTCTCCTTACACTGCCAATCTTTGGCAAAGTGCACTTCCTTCCTAGTCAGTCTAGTCAAAGGATCAGCAATCTTGGAGAAATCTTGGGTAAATCTCCAATAATATCCCTCCAAACTGAGAAAACTCCTGATCTCTGTCATAGTCTTCGGTATGGTTCAGCTGTTAATTGCCTCCACCTTGGCTAGATCTACCTTGATACCTTCCTTTAATATGATGTGACAAAGGAAAGACACATTTTCCAGTCAAAACTCGCACTTGGAGAACTTGACATAAAGTTGATGCTGCGTCAAAGTCTCCAGTAGGGTTCTTAAATGCCTGTAGTGGATCTGAATGTTTGGAGAATATACCAGCACATCGTCCACAAAAATCACCACAAATTGATCTAGGTAGGGCTTGAACACTCTATTCATCAAGTCCATGAAAGTTGTTGGTGCATTAGTCAATCCGAATGGTATGATCAGGAACTCGTAATGGTCATACCGAGTCCAAAAAGCTGTCTTATGCACATTCGATTCCCGAATCCTGAGTTGGTGATAGCCAAACCTCAAATCTATCTTGGAAAACACTGAGGCTTCCTATAGTTGTTCAAATAGATCGTCAATCCTGAGCAGTGGATATTTGTTCTTAACGGTGATTTGGTTCAACATCCGGTAGTCAATGCACAGTTAAAGTGAATCATCATTTTTCTTGACAAATAGTAGTGATGCTCCTCGAGGTGAAATACTAGAACGAATGAATCCCGTGTCCTACAGTTCTTACAGTTGGCTTCAAAGCTCTCTTAATTCAGCAAGTGTCATTCTGTATGGAGCCTTTGAGATAGGTTCTGATCCCGACACCAAATCAATAACAAACTTCACATTTCGATGTGGTGGCATCCCTGACAATTCCTCTGGAAAGACATCTTGTGATACAGCACAGGTCCCTCAAATAGAGAACATGGAGGCAATTGCTCTCTCTCGCTTGGCCTCATCCTTTAAAGGAACAATTGCTAACATCATCTTCAGGACGATTGCTCAGTCTAGCATTGGTGAAAAGGGGGAGGTCGTGTTGATCTAATAGTCGAACGATGGAGGACACTGATATGGGCCTATCTACAAGATAGGACGTTGTTAGCTAACCAACCTAAAGCAAAGTGGATTAGGAGGCGAGCGGCCCAATACTACATCATTGGCGAATAACTGTACTAACGATCACTTTCCCAACCACTTTTGCTATGTGTTGGACCTGAGGGAGCGTGTCTCCTCCTTAAGGACATTGATGAGGGCCTCTGTAGAAATCATTTTGATGTCTGGTCACTTGCCCACAAGGCTTTGCGTTAGGGATATTACTGGCCCACTCTCCATGCAGAGGTAGTGGAACTTGACAAGCTCTTCGATCGTTGTCAATGGTTCGTTGTGGTGTCACATGCCCAGTTAATTGATATGACGTTGATTGACTCGTCAATCCTTTACACCCTTTAGGGTATCAACATGGTTAGTCCATTCCCTAGGTTCTAGGACAACACTGGTTCCTCATCATGGCTGTGGACCATTTCACCAAGTAAGTGGAAGCCAAGCCCGTGGCAAAGATCACCGACCACCAAACTGGAAGGTTCATCTTCAAGAATGTGATATGCTGCTTTGGACTTCCATTGGCTCTAGTGGCGAACAATGGTACTCAGTTCACTAGCAAGAACTTCTGAGCCTTTTGCAATGAGCACCAAATCAAGCTCAAATTCACCTTTGTGGCACACCCCTAGACTAACGGGCTCACTAAAGTGACAAATCGATCGATCGTCTGAAGAAAAAGCTATAAGAGATAGTGGGCACTTGGACCAACAAGGTATCTAAGGTTTTGTGAAGCTATCGAATGATGATTAGAATGACCATGAGAGAGACACCATTCTTTTAGCATTTGGAGTGGAGACAATCATCCTCGTCAAGCTACAGCTACCCAGCTTTTGACTCTAGGACTACTAGTCGGAGGTGAACAATGAG
>JAMKQA010034685.1:0-10465 GCA_024699735.1 Posidonia australis | reverse complement strand
ACCGTTAGACCAAGTGGCTATAGACAATTTTATTTAACATGTTTCATTCACTTTCTTTTAATGATTTCACCATCAAATACATAATTTCATATACATAACCACAATTACATCATATGTTTCTACAATTGAAATTTTAGCCTACATTGAAGGAATTTATCAAATTCTATAATTGAGAATCTTCTTGACCGCTTCAATTGTCGTAATGGTGCTCATTTTCCAATTTATTTTGTTGCAATTAATGTACAGAAAAACAAGTGAACTTACTGAACAAAGCATAACTCATTCGATATGTGATTATTACTCCAATTGGAGAGTCATGAATTCATCTCAATAGATGCAAAACCTTGTTTAAAAAAAGTGAGAACTTTTCCCTACAATAGAGCATATCAATAATCCTCTCCCCGGACAACACTTGCATGGTTGTTAATATCAAGATTTTTAATATCCATGATACCGTTGTATAAAATGTGCTGAATCTTTCATGTAACAATTAATATAGAATTAATTCTTGCCTAATCAGTCAACAAATTTAGAATATTATTGGTGGAGATATATGATAATGCATATATAATACCAAAAAAAAATTGTTATCCCAAGATTTTAGGATGAAAAAATTGAGTTTGAGGATGGTTTTCTAGGTCTCATGACGACGATACAAGGAATTATTCTTTGAGACCAAAGATGCAATTAGATATGAGTCATAATGTGTCAGTTGTAAGAGACAAGTTGATTTCACAGCCACTTAGGCAAGTGGTAAAGCTTATTATTGTTCCTTATTAATCCTAATCTAGTTATCAATATGATTGGTCCATGTATCGTTGTCATAGTTGTACCAAAGGTTTGATCCTATGAACATTACCTTTGATTTGTCAAAGCTTACACATAGTTGTACCAAAGGTTTGATCCTATGAAAAGTTAAAAAATAGGCTGCCAGATTTATATCACTTAGCTAGAGTCAAAAAGGCTTCTGTATGCAAAATTCTAGAAGTAAACACTACTGATCCTAATGCTTTATTTACTGATACTTTATTATTGGACAATTCAGTGTCAGTAAGTGTACAGATAAATACTTGGTCCTCAATACTTAGTAATGTTTGCATTACAAATGCACAAGACACTATGATTTGGCTTCCCACCAACAAATCTTTCACTGTTAAAACATGCTATGATTTGTTAAATGATGGTGGACTTCGTTTCCAATATTTCCATGAAATCTGGGATTGTTGGGTGCCATTGAAAGTTAAACTCTTCACTTGGTTAGTGCTATCCAATAAAATACTTACAAAAGAAAATTTAATCAAGAAGGGATGGTAGGGCAATGATGTATGCATTTTTTGTGGCTCCTCTCCTGAATCAGTAACGCATTTATTCTTAACATGTCCTTTTGTGCAGTCTATTTGGCACTCATTATCCAATAGATGTATGTATCCGGCTTTTAATTCTATTGAGAATATTCTGGCCATCCCACCTGCATTTAAATTTGTCGTTACCTTATCTGGTGCACACAGTTTAGTTCTGGCTGTTCTATGGACAGTTTGGCTGGAGAGAAATAATAGAATATTCAGAGGTTTACACAGGAATCCCTATTTCATCACCAATAATATTTCTACATTATTTCATTGTTGGATAGCCTCTTTGGCTACAGGTTTCGAGAAGAGTGAGAACTTAATGGCAATATCTGCATTCCAACAGAGCAGAGAGGGGGAGCAGGCTTCAGCCCCTCAAAGTGAGATGGACCTGGGTACTCCAGCTTTACCAGGCCATGATTAACCCTTCGTTAATTGATTTTGTATCTCACTGGTATCTCATGAGCTGTGTTCTGTGCTGTTTGCGTTATTCACCATAAAACTTAAATTTTCATACTTTTGGTTGCTTGTCACCTGCTGAGTGACGGAGTACCATTTTTGTAAGGTTTGTAATATTTGTTGGACATTTTACATGGCACTACTGAGGTTGTAAACATATTAAAGTAATAGAAAGAAATACTAACTACCGATTACCAAAAAAAAAAAAAGCTTACACATCTTTCTTTAAACCATATGTTGCCCATTGAGGCTCATTGAGAGAGGTGTAGTTACTATCTTAGCTTTTTAAGATTCCTAGTGTCAGGGGGTTGAATGAGTTTTTTGGGAGTGATAATTAAGAAGCAATCCTCTCCATTAACATGGGATAGCATAGAGAAAGGGCATCGACATATGTTGTATCATAAATGGATTTAGGAATTAGAATAAACAACATTGTGTATAATTTTCCTTTCTTAGTTTGCTAAATGGATGATAAGCCACAACTACCCTTTCTCCATCAATTACTTTAGGATAGTTCACACTCCTTGACAACCAATGTTGCTTTGTGGTGGTAACTCTAGTTCGATTATAATTGTCTCGAAAAAGAACTATTATAGCTTTTTTTAGGCATGAAACCTTTTTAGGAAGTGGAAATTAGAAAGTTAGCACATAACCATCATTATCTTAACTCAAAGCAAGGTTAAAACTTTTTCTTTGACATGCATAAGATATGGACCAAATTTTCCCAGCCAGTTGGGAGTGTCTGCGCTGAGAAACCGGGAGCGGCGGCATCAGTAGCAACAGCAGCGTCTCCTACTCCTCCGATCTCATCCCTTGAGGGGGATGGGGGAGGAACGTCTTGTTCCAGCCACCGGACAGAGGATCATCTTGTTCCAGCCATCGGTCTCCGGCTGCTGGCCGACTCGGAGGACTGCAGGGGGGTGGATTGCCACGCGTCGACGGAGATGGGCAGCGGTCATCTCGCTGGGGAGGGTTTCGGTAAGGCGTCCTACTTCAGGAACCTGCAGGTTGTGGATCGGGACAACAGTCTAATTCCAACCATCGGACTCCGGTTGTTGGCCGACCATCCTGGTTGCTATGTCGTCAAAGGTAATGGAGCAAAGTCTGTTCCATCTCCTCCTTGCCTTCGCAGACCTGGTTACCTCTGCCGACGGAAAAAGAGAAGGCAGGTACGCAGCAAGGGGAAGCATCTTCCCTCCCCCCTCGGGGCTGAACCAGACCTTCTCTCTGGTTCTTTGCTCTGCCCTGCTCCATCCTTTTACTTCGACGATTTGTCGAATGGTTTGCGTCTTATTCGGTGCAAGACGGGCAGATTTCTAACTTTGCATGTTCTAGCTGATTTTGCCCCTCTTCCATCTCTGTTGGGTGTAATAGGCCCTGCTGCTGATTTTGATTCAAGTTATCCTCTGGGTAACCTGGAAAGAAAGAAACAACAGGATTTTTCGCAATAATTTCAAGCCTTCTTATGTTATTATTTCTGATATAATTGGACTAATGGGACACTGATTAGATTCTCTTCTACTAGGTTTTGAAAAGGAAGATTTGAGGAGCACATTAGCCTCTATGAAGGCTGCCTGGGTAGAGAACCTATCTGCTTCCTCCGATGCTCCTCCCACCTCTAATGACTCCACTATTCCTACTGTTGCTGCTACTGCTGCTGAAATTATGGAGCAGTAGCTTGTCTTTTGTTTTTAAATTTTGAAAATATTATTGCCAGCTTGCTCGCTGTTTGTATTATTGGTAGGAACATTGCCTAAGTATTTTTGTGATTGTCTGGACCCTTGATTCTCCTGGATTTTTGTCCTTGGGATTAAAAATCTAATATTACTTACCATTGCCAAAAAATAATAATTTCCCAGCCAGTTTATCCCAATCCGCATTTGACCTACCAAGATCTAGGATTACATGATGCCCCCAAGATTACAAGAATCCATATCCTCCCCAAAGGCCTAATCTCTAAGGGCGACAAAATAAACTTCTAACATGAATCTAATTTACAACTCATGCAGGCCGGGATTGAAGCAACACAACCTAATACGATTGGATTGGATTTGCTTGACCCAAGTAAAACACTTTTAGGCTAATTACGGTTTGACTTAACCTAATATAAATCTTATTGTCCATTACAAACTCCAACAACATCCAAATTTCAGCACAAATAAATAAAGAAAGACATTTGAGAGCACAATTATGCAAATAATATTTTGAAACCAATAAAAAACACAATTACATGGACTACACTAACATATATACAATGGGTCGGACTATCTTTATGGACTAAATCCACAAACTATATCAATGGATTAAGTTGGATTAGGCCTAACTTAAATTCAACATAAAATAACTTTGAGTTAGAAATTTCAATTAGCTTTTAACCCAATCCTAATATTTATGAACTACATTGGACTGGGTAAGGGCTAACTCAGTCTAATTTGAAACCCTACTAAACTTTCCCTTTCTTTCTTAAAAATATCATATTCTCATCTTGATCTGATGGTTTTCGCAAGCCACTCATATAACTTCCTTTGTTAACTGCTTGCCCTATAGAATAGGTCCGATAACCTCCATCACTCCGCACCCCCACGATAACTGCCACGATTACATACCATTCTTGCACCGATTCTTCTCAAAAGTCGCATCCCTTTAGCTCTATAAAGGCGAGTGCCCAGTCGTTCCTTGCCATCGCATCAGTGACAATATTGAGAAGTGCAAAACATTTGTGCATGGCGAGAGAGAGAGAGAGACTTGTGGGCTGTCTTGCATGGAGTGGCAGAGAGTTGAATGCAGCCAAGAATGAATTGCCTGCATTAGTCATTTAGGGTTTGTGCTTCATACTTGCACCGCACTGGTTGCAGGCAGTTCATTCTTGGCTACACTGGGCTCTCTTCTTCTCATGTCAGATACACACAAGCACACCATCATCCTCTACGTAACACCTTACAGTATTTTCATAGTGCTGTTCCTTTTTTAACCAAAATATGATCCACTGCTGATGGTTTCAGTGTATTTAATTCTATAATTTCTTTGTTTCATACGTATAATTCTTTTCACCTGCTGTTTATTTAATTACATAATGTGGTTTTAGGTGGTACATACAGCATTACTGTGAATGGAAGGTATGCCTATATCTGTTAAATTTGATTTCTGATACTGGTAGTTATTTATTTTTTCTGATCTCCCACTGAGTTTATAAGCCGGTCTCGCTTCGAAATTTTATTTAAGAAACTGTAGCCGGAAATTTTTAGTTGGGGCCGGACCAAGTGCAGTGGTTGGCCCGCATGTGTTTAATTAAAAAAAACCCTCCTATGTTATATTGTTGTCAAATACTGATTAATATGACTACTTATAATGGAAACCTAAATAATATAATAATTAGGATCTATACATAAATAAAATTTTACAGAGGATTTGGAGAGATCTTACTTTGATGTGTAAACCAAAAACCCTTTTGGTGTAGAAAACCATCTAATTCTAATCTCGTAGAAGAATCCACTGATTGAAGTACGACCAAAGTACCCACATTACGTTCATGAAGCTCATGGCTCTTGGCACCATAAGCCGAACTCAAAAGTTTCACTGGAGAGGGAAGCATGAATTTACACAATTATGCATAGTACACACACTCATGTGCTTCAAAGGTAAGGTTTTTTTCCATCCTATTGAATTACAATGAAGTATTTCTCACAAGCAACATGGGAGTTAGTAAAAACACCAACAAATTAATAAGTATAATTGATATCCGTATGTACATGTTAATTTCCTTAAATTGAACTTGACTTGATCACATCATAGAAACGGAACAGCCAGAATTCTCCATCGGCAACGCCGAAATTTGGTTAAACTTGCATGTGTATGAGAACCAACAAAACAAAAGATAAATGTAAGTTTTTAGGTTTGATTTCATTAACGGCCGGGAACATAAGATAAGAGTGAGTGATTCTGGAATCTCTCCAAAACTACCAATGACTGTATTAATGAAACAGCAAGATGTATCCGAAGGAACAACCAACAAGAATGTAGGCAAGCATAGTCGTCCGCTTAGAAATAATTGAGGAAAGCTCCAACCCACGAGTCCAGAAAGCGATGGAGACCTGTCAGAGATGGGTCCAAAATGCTCAAGAATACCATGCCACCCACACGGGCCGGCCAGGGTATTTCTTGCACATGTATAAACATTAGTGTCTCGGAAATGAAAAAAACATATATTTTTTTGAAAACAGTAAGGAAATGAAAGAACATATCTGTCAACAAACTAATGTACGTATAGACACATGTATAAACATAGTGTCAGCTGGGTTTCCAACCATGCTCATGTAATTTTTAGATATTTGTCATCAAACTAGTAAGAGACGTAACTTTCGATTATGAAAAAAATCCATCCATGCTCACATCATTCCTGTAAGCTGGCACTATAGTGTTGCATGCAGCCTGCATTTTTCTCTATATAACAGGAGGACCAGGTGCCAACATCCCTCCACATACACCATCCTTGCGCCTTGCCTAGCTAGTACTTCTTCTTCTTCTTCTTCTTCTTGTTCTATCTGTCAAGTATTGTGGGTTGTCCATGGGGATGCCTGTGATTGACCTCAAGGATTTGGAGGGAAATGGGAGGGACAAAACAATGGCTCAGTTGAAAGATGCTGCTGAAAACTGGGGTTTCTTCCAAGTTAATTAATTTCCATATATCAGAATTGCATCACACACAGAACAGAAGCTACACCTGACTACCGATATCATGCATTGAGCATATGTGTTTCTTCTTTGTTTCCTGATCTTGTAGATTGTGAACCATGGAGTTCCACTGGACCTGATAGAGAAGGTGAAGAAGCTAACCCATGCTTACCATGACTTGAACCTGAAGCCAAAGTTCCGGGAATCAGAGATGGTGAACCAGATGATGAACATCGATGAAGAGGTCCGTGATGCCGACTGGGAGACTGTCTTCTACGTCCAACACCTCCCCACTTCCACTGCCACCCAAGTCCCGGATATCTCTGCCGAGCTACTGTAAGTTCGCCCTGCACGCTATCTATTAATTAAGACATTATTGTCGTCGTCGTCGTCAAAGTTGGAGCACGCTATCATTTGGTGTTTATAGGAACGCGATCGAGGAATACGAGAAGGAGGCGGTGAAGCTGGCGGAAAGGATGCTTGACCTTTTCTGCGAGAACCTTGGGCTCAAGGAAGGGTACATAAAGAAGGCCTTCGGCGGGGCTAATGGCCACTTCATGGGCACCAAGTTCGCCAAGTACCCCTCGTGCCCGAGGTCCGACATGGTCAAGGGCCTTCGGACCCACACCGACGCCGGAGGTGTCATCTTGGTCCTCCAGGACGACATCCCCGGCTTGCAGTTTTTGAAGGGTGGTGAGTGGGTTGATATCGTCCCGTTGGCTCACTCCATCTTCGTCAACACCGGTGATCAACTTGAGGTAGACGTACTGTTAAATATATGTTACATTTTTGTTTTTTAAATCTCAACCAGTAGAAGGAAAAATGATACCATGTACACTTGTTCTATGATTTGTGTAAGGTTTGGTGCACACGACGAACTGCTAAAGTCATGCAATTAATTTTGGATGAAAATTTGTCTGAATCCAGACTAGACGAGAGACCAAAACCTAATAGATAATATATATATATATATATATTGAAAAAAAAAGAAAATGAAACACAGAGATATATATACGATTTGAAATCATCTATATATTTTCTTCTTAATTAGGTTATAACAAATGGGAGGATCAAGAGCATCCCGCACCGCGTGACCGTGAGGGAGGACGGCGGAAGGCTCTCGGTGGCGACCTTCTACAACCCGTCGGGCGACGCGGTCATGGCACCGGCACCGGAGCTGATGTACCCGGAGAAGTACAGCTTCGAGGACTACATGAAGATCTACTCCGGCAGCAAGTTTGCAGAGAAGGAACCAAGGTTCGAAGTACTGAAAGGCATGGGCCGGTAGGCCTCTGGGCCGGCTCGATCGGATCGTGAACCGATCGTTATGCTTCGTGTTCGCGGTGAAGGAGAAGGGTGGGGTTCCGTAATCTGTTGCCGTGGCGTTCCGGTCTCGAGTACTGTTAGCTGCATGGTCATGTGTGCGTGTGGTTTCGTCGAATTATCGAGTTGTATACGAATGTCCTCTACACTTCTCATGGACCATGGTGGTGTAGAACTATACTATCTATAGTTATGGATGTGGGATCCTTGTGTTCTTGTTCCTGTGGGTTTTTGTTTGTCAGAGATGTAATGGGGACCGGCGTTGAGCAATAGCTCCAGTGCACGACTCTTATTGGTTTCGCCTTATCCGTGACCATGTGGTGTCATAAATCGATGGACCACTGCACCGTCCAATATTGTAGACCATGTTGATGATAAAGACATTGGTACTCTGTAGCAAGTGGGACAGCCGTTCACCGACCTAATCCGTATTTGCCACAACTGTCTGAGGTTTTAGCACACGGGCCTTTGTCAAAAACCAATATTTATATCAATACCTTCTATGTACGTCGTAAGTAAATATGATATATATATATAACAAAAAGTTCAGACATATTTGAGGACAAGTCTTTATAACCATTGATTTTAAATCTTGTGTTGGATTCTCTGTTTACGTTTAAGTTTGATATGGTACTCTTATTGGAAGATAATCTTACAAAGATATTATATTAACATTGTAATACATTAATATTATCTGCAAATTACCTTTTAGAGTATTCTTTCTTTTCCCTCTTCTATGTGTCATCTTTTTTGTTCTTGTATTTGTCGCATTTGAAGATGTTGAAATCTCACAAGGATTTTTAGTCTTCAGTAGTTGCCTTCGTGTATTTTTTAAAGGACTACTGTAGTCAAATTCTTGGGTAAGTCCCATTCCTAAACTGAACGAAAGTATCTCACTATCTTTCCTAATAAAATGAAAAACGACAAACATTATCAAACATAATAAATAGTTACACATAAATTTCAAACATATAAACATAAAATTGAAATGTTTCTCTTTGTAAAAATTAATTTTAGAATGTTACATATGTCGATTGAAAATTTTCAGCTTAATAGTTGAAAGGAAATGATGTGAAGTGAATCATTATACAATTAATAAATTACAATATGATAGTAAAACTGAATTTATATGATGTACTTTACCTTTCCCTATGAAGATGTTGTATTGTATTTTGAACTTCAGTCTCCTGTTCTTCCCTTTGAAATTTTTTCTGAATTTTTTGCCACTCCATTTTACACTAAAAAAAAGAGTAACAATAGTAATGATACTTTACTACCTATTTTTTTAAAACATCTATAATATTGGTTAGTCATAAAGAGTTCAGTGCTTAGTTAATTTTTTCAGTGTTGAGAGTAACTACTAATCAGGTTTGATATAACATTTCAGTGTTGATCTAATATTTCAGTTTTGATCTAACATTCAGTGTTGTATTTATTTGACTTTAATTCATTAGAACCTAATGGGTAGACTGATTATACATTGAAATTACATATGATTAACATGTTATACAAAAAATAGAAATTATTTATATTCGGTGTTATTTGTTTTTTTAAAAAATGTTTAGTAAGGATATCTAAAGGGATTTCAGTGTATCAAACAAAAAAAATCTTAAAAAGACATATTATGAGAGTCGGAAGGTATGAAGAAATTTTAGGTCTCACCTTTACGTCGGATTTTGTGAGTTTTTTTGGAGAGGACAGATTATGAGAGCTGAAGATTTTGATGCCCAAAGTTTCCAGAGATCTTCGTGATGACGATCAGCGACATTTGTTGGGCGTCGGCGAATGTTTCCCAGGATCGGAGATGAAGGCGGAGAGTGAGTTTGGGAGAGGGCAAGAGGAAAAGAGGCGGTTGTGTGTTTGGAAAGAAACGTGTTGATGAAGAGAGGCGGAGAGTAACGCTGAGTAAATTTTATTTGGTTGTTTGTTTGTTTTTTTTTTTTTAATGAAGAGAGGCGGTTGTGCGGGTTTTTTTGGTTTTTTGGCGGGCTGGTTGTGGTTACCACCTATTGATTTTTCGTTTCCATTACTGTATTGATAGATTAGGATCCTGTAGTTGAGATTAGTGGCTTTTTTAGAGTTTTTAAGGACATGTTTGCAATAGAACTGTTCCCTATAGCAAAAGGTTCAAATAAGGACATGTCCTCATTTTACATATTTGAGGACAAGTTCTTATAACCATTGATTTTAAATCTTGTGGTGGATTCTCTGTTTACGTTTAAGTTTGATATGGTACTCTTATTGGAAGGTAATCTTACCTTCTTCGTTTCCTTTTGTTTACTTTTTTAACTGAATGCAGTATACGGGGTTGGTTATCTCTCATATATTCCAATATTCATTCGACGGCGTCGACAGTTTTGGACTAAAGAAACCACGCTTGATATGCAATGATTCTTGTAGAAATTTAGTCTGAATACTGAAGTTGGATCGGCTGATCAGGTTTTGATATCTCTCTTCTCTTCCATTATTAGACGACGTATGCAGTTTTTGAGAGATGACGGCGTAGACGAGATTGGATTCTCTGTTTTTCGCATGATTTGCAATGATAATTTTAGAATTTTCTATCATGTACTGATTGGGATCTCTCTTCAAGTTTTCTGGTGGAAGTTCCTTATTTCTATAGACGAGGTTTGTTTTTGGTTAATTTCGTTTATTTTTTGAGAAAC
>JAMKQA010034684.1:0-13521 GCA_024699735.1 Posidonia australis | reverse complement strand
ATCAAGGCATGTAGGTTCACAAGTGTGTATAATTGAATATTTGACTTTAATAACTACTTGTCATATTTTCTTAAGTGATTATTAATCTTTAATCACATTTCATTTGTTATCATCAAAACATATTAATAGATTTTTCCAACAATAAAGCTTGGTATGTGCTGACTCTATTAAACATTAGCCATACTCAAAGATGAAGCAACATTATATATTGGTGGAAAACATGTCGTATACTTTGTGTATGTATTGAAGTCCATTCAACTTTAAATTTTAAACTTGAATCCTTGGGCCTTAATGAGCAATGGTACGCCATAATTCAGCATGTAAACATGTAAAATATGTTTTGGCTGATGTGCTTCTTCAATTTTGAGGCTATCTATTGTTGTAGCTGGGTTTTACATGCACAGTCCTCATTTTGCTAGCTTCTTACTGATATCTATTGTCTAATACAAAATTTTTATTTTTATTTTTATTTTTTTTATTTTTAGCGAGGACTTAGCGAGGACATTTCCTCGCTAAGTCCTCGCAATTATTTATTTTTTATTTTTTTTTAATTTTTTGCGAGGACTTAGCGTGGTCATTGCGAGGAAATGACGACTAATAGCGAGGACATAACGAGAACTTTTGTCCTCGCCAAGTCCTCGCAAAATTTCTTACGAGGATTTCGCGAAGACATTTACTCGCAATTGAAATTTAACGATGATGCATATAGTGAGGACTTATTGTCCTCGCAATGTCCTCGCAAACGCCATTAGCGAGGAAATGGCGAAGACATTGGGAGGACTTAGCGAGGACATTTGTCCTCGCGATTTCCTGTTTTTCTAATAGTGTCATGGTAATCTGAATTGGAATACCCTATTTCCATGAAAAATACAATACCCTAGTGTCTTGGAAGCTCAATTCTCTGAGGAGGAAATTAGGGTTGGGGTATTTGGACTTGCTGGAAACATATCTCCGAGATCTGATGATTTTCTAATGAGTTTCTTTCATCGATTCTGGAAAATTCTTAAAGGAGATCTGCTAAATTTGTTCAGATACCTAGAAAGGACCTTTGATATTTAATGCATTAAAAGGTATTAATCAAACTTTTATCACCCTTGTTCAAAAAAAGAAGGAGTGTCAGAGTGTTCAGGACTACCGTTCTATAAGTCTGTTGAATAGTTCCCTTACGATCATATCTAAATATTTAGCTAATAGGTTTAGTCCTATTTTGAACTCCCTTATTGATAATAGTCAATGTGCCTTCCTTCCTGAAAGAAGTATATTTGATTGTTACTTAGTAGCTTAAGAGACTCTACATTACATGTATCAATCTAACTGTCATAGGTTAGTGTTAAAATTAGATTTTGAAAAAGTATTTGATAATGTAAACTGGGATTTCCTACTCAAATCCCTGAGAGGTCTTGGATGTGGGGAAATTTGTACTTCTTAGATCAAGATATGCATTACCTCTGTAAAATATTCTATTTTAATAAATGATATGTCAAAAGGATTTTTTGAAGCTTCCAATGAGTTGAGACAAAGTGATCTACTATCCCTTTTACTTTTTATAGTGGCAACTCGTGTTAAACCTAATGCTGGGCCTAGGTATACAGAATAATCTTATATTTAGCATTCAATTTCCTAGAGATGGTCTTATAGTTCTTAACATTCAGTATATAGATGATACAATTCTATATTTAGCACCTAGGGAAGATTGCATTATCAATACAAAAAGAATTTTGACATGCTTTCAAGTATGCTCTAGACTTAAAATCAACTTCAACAAATCTTCTCTAACTGGTATTGGAGTTCAACAGTGTGATATAGAGAGATTCTGTACTATTCTAAGATGTAAGCAAGAACCTCTGTCTATTAAATATTTTGGTTTACCTCTACATTACAGGAAAGCATCCTATTCTGACTGGGCACCTGTGATAGAAAAGCTACAATCAAAATTAGCAATTTGGAAAGGAAAACTATTGTCCCTTGGTGGAAGACTCATACTTGTCAATTCAATTCTATCTGCCATGCCCACTTACTATCTTTCAGTTATTCATCTGCTTGCTAGGGTAGCTTTCTTTGGTGTTCTTCAGGCTCTATTAAAAATAACTATCAACTAGTCAGTTGGCAGCGGTTATGTAGATCCAAGAAACAAAGAGAATGGGGTATTATAAATATTAAAAACTTTGGAAATACTTTCAAATGTAAGCTATTGTGGCAACTTTTTGAGTCTAATCTTGAACTTAATGGGTTGAATTAATTAAATCTCAATATTTCTCATTGAATAACTCAGGCTCCTTGCTAAACGTGAGTTTATATGGATCTTTATTATGGTCAAAACTTAAGAAATACCACCCTATGCTGAATACATTTTCAAAAATTTTCATTAACTGTAGAGACCAGACTATATTCTGGGAAAACCCTTGGTGAGAGACGGGGTTGTTAAAAAACAATCTTCCTGAATTATATCAGTTGTCTAAATTAAATAAGGGATCAGTAAAAAATATGTGGAACAAGTTTAATAATTATTTTTTGGGCCTATTTAAACAAACTAAGGGCAATAATCTTGACTTTGATATATTGCAGCAGTAATTGGACAAATTCATTGAGATTGTTAGCAATTTATAGCTTAATGATGAATCTGATAAAACTATCTGGATTCCAAATACTAACAATTCATTTTCGGTTAAAAGCAATTATGACTCTTTGAATGAGGGTGGTCTGAGATGTCCATTCAATAATAGTATATGGAGTAGCAAGATTCCATTAAAAGTTAAGCTCTTTCTTTGGTTTGATATTTAAGATAAAATTTTATCTAAAGAAAATCTCTTCAGAAAAGGATGGTAAGGATCTATCACTTGTATATTCTGCTCCTATAGCTGTAAAAGCACTTCACATATTTTCTTAACATGTCCAGTAGCAACAATTGTCTGGAGATTCTTCCTTTCTAATATCTCAAGTATTCAAACTAGTAATTTGAAGGATATATTCTCGCAAAAAATGAATGCAAAATTTTCTATGAGTAATACAGCATGGAACCTTCTCATTCCGGCTATCTTTTGGATCATCTGGTTAGAAAGAAATAACAGAGTTTGTAGAAATAAATTTAGATCTTCTGATGTTATCTTATTTGATATTATATCTCTAATTAAGTTTTAGAGAGTAACCTTTCTATCAGGTCACAACTGCTTGGAATTCTCTCAAGACTTGGATGATAATAATATGCAACAAGCTTGGAACCAAGAGAGACCTAACCTTATGGCCCAGTCCATTTTCTCCTCCATTGGATTGTTTGCACCTGAATCCAATACTACAACTCCTAATGACGACCCAACTTATAATCCTTTCCAACCTGATGTTAGAAATGAAAATTACGTTGCGTTTGGTACATTGGAATGAAAATAGATAGGAATGAACTCTGGAATGGAATTTGGAATAGAATGGAGTGGAATAGATTTATTCCATTCCTGTGTTTGGTATGTAATGGAATTGCAGAATGGAATTGACAGACAACTCTTTTCCAATATTTGATACATAAGAACAAAATCGAAATGGAAATATAAAATTTGGAAGATTAACAATTACATATTAATAAAAATATCCTGTCAATTTGGGAAAAAATTAAAATAATATTTTACCATACACACTACAATATACACATACATATAAAAGTATTAACATAGATAATATTTTCTAAATTAGCATTAACATAGTTGATCCTTTCTAAATTAGCATTAACAAAATATTCTTGGTAAAATAAAATTTCTTTGTAGGAAAAGAAGATAATAAAAAATATCAATATTCTTTGTAAAAAAAATACATACACAGAAAAAAATAAGAAAAGAAGATGAAAAACAAAAAAATACAGAAAATGAATAATAGTCAAGTAATTATTACTGTTAACTTGCCAGTAACTTTTATATAGTCGTTTGAGAATTTATCTTCTTTTTCGACTTAATTTTGTAAACTTTCTTCACTTGCCAGTAACTTTTATAGTCAAGTAATTATTACTGTTAACGAATGACATTTATCGATTTCTAAACATGCTCCAAAAGAGAGGTGAGGGGAAAGATGGAAGACATGTGGACACGTCGCAGCACACTTTGCCATGCCATACACATGAGCGGCCCATAGTCCCCCAGTGCCTTTGCTACACCTGCAAGAAGCTTAATTCTTCCAGCAAATTACATTTCCTAGGAGTGGTTGGGTTGTCATGGGTGTCACCACTTGGCCCATGCTTCATGGCTCATGTATTTCGTACGTCCCGTACCCTTTTCATCATATCGATCATGTCGCAGTTCCCAATAGTACTTTATTAATTACATTTCCCAGGAGTGCCTTTGCTTCTGCCGTCTCTTTACTCTGTTGTTGCAGAACAGCCACGGAGCCCACGCGTTACCGCGATGGAGTTGCTCCAGTTAAAAGCCTAAATCAGGACTCAGCTTGAACCTACTAGGAATTAGAATCAACCCGATAAATGATTGCAATCAAAATCAACCCAAACCATGATAACTCGGATTGTGTCAGGTTGGTTTATGATTTTCCTGCTCTATATTTTCGTATTGTAAATCAAAACAAGCGAGTACTAAAGAAATATTATGACATTCGCAATTTTTCATTGGAGGACTAATGGGATTCCCCACAAGTAGGAATTTTGGTCAAGAATTTGGACTACCTCTTTTTCTTTTCTTTTTTTCTACCACAGATATATTATAAATTGCAAAAATACATAGGTATTTTATGAATTAAGATATATGCACATAATAGGTCGATTCCCTTGTTAGGTTGATTAACTCGATCTCTAGATCGGATCTAGACCTAACTCAAATTTTCTGGATCTGAAAATTTCAAACCTATATCGAATCAAGAGGACAAATTACCCAACTGAATTTGATTTAAGGGTCGATTCACAGGTTGACCCAATCTATTGTGCATACATAACTACGACAAGTATGTTTGATGACCTAGAGTTTTTTTTACTGTGTTTTGTCATTGTTATCATCTCCAATTTAGCCTAAGTTTTTTGTAAACGGTAATTTTTATGCATGTTCTAGGATTCGAACCTTGGATCTGTGGCGAGTTTAAAGTTCTCCCAACCACTGTGACAACGAGACATTGTCAATTTAACCTATAGTTAGCTGAAGAAAGATGCTTTGTGCTACAAATGGCGTTTAGCTGCTTGTTTGCTGAGTTTAATTATATCTTTTGCTTTTGGATGGATTGACATGGATGACATTGCTCCATTTTTTTAACTGTCCATCGCTATTCCATTTCGGAATGCTTGTGCTATTCATGTAATTAAGACATGAACTTATTTATTAGAAATACAGAAGACTTGTATCTATATGTATCTCTTGTGCTGATCGAGTGACTCGTAACTGGTTAAGGTTTAAGAGGTGATTAGATTAGGTGTAACGATGTACGACTCATTTAATCTTCTCTAATCTACGTTGTCTTATAGTTCAGCTTGGATTAACTTATATGCGACTAGTTGTTGAATAAGTGAGACATCCAGCCATATCGAGTGTTAGTATTTTTTTTTTTTATGACATCGTCATTTTTTGTTCTATATGATCTGAGGAGTTGTATACTAATGCCAAAATATCTTCAGAAATCTAGTCGGGGTTTCTACATTGCTTGCATATCTGATCCACCAACTGCAGAAGTTGCCTTGGTCCAGATTTTAATTTGTGTAGTTTCTTTGTCTGGCCCATGCCCAAATTCGCATCGTTTATTCTTCGGCAAATGAATGATACGTCTCGATATAAGGCCTGGGTCTGCAATTTATCAGAGTCTTAAGAAAACTGATGTCTTGGTTTTGACTGTTGTGGGCCTAATACTGTGTCGATTAATATGAGGTCCATTATTTTATGGGCCTAAAATCCAACTTTACTACCCAAATGCAAAGTTCCTTTGTGCAATAGTATGTTATGAATTGACAGTTGAATTCAGCTACGTGGAATGATGAAAGGTCATATATTCAGGTTTTTAAGTTGATGTATCGCAGGGGATTCACCTTTATTTCTCTAGATAATTTATTACAGGCAACTGATTTTCTGTATATATAAGAAAATATAAAAGCAACCTCAAAACTTTCATAACTTATCTTAAGCAAAAGAAAGATCATTTCATGGACATTTTATCCAAAGCTATTCCTTTCTTCACCTATTTTACTAAACAAGTAACACAAATACGATATCATACACGAGTCCTAATCTTCATGGCAATGTTATCGTTGTATATGATCTGTTGCTCAATCATGTCGTGTCAACTACTTTTGGGACAAACCACAACTTAAAAAAATTGAATAAAATACAAAAAAAATGCGTTATTGTCATAGTAATTTGATCACGATTAGTTTGTGTGGTCTTTTGCAAATAAGTGGGATGATTTATAAAAACAGTAAATATATCTACCACTTGTGTACTGGCATGATGCTAATGGTTTGAACAACCATTCAACATAATTAATCACACATATTCGTGTCCATAGATTGACCAAATGCTTTAAGAATGGAAATTCCCAACAGATTAGCGAGTGTGCTTTCGTGGCTAAGGTAGACAGAGTTGAATAATAATTATATAACACAAAGAAAATATTCAAGCAACTGTCCGACCTTAGCTCAGTTGGTAGAGCGGAGGACTGTAGTTGGACGAATGCGCTATCAGATAATCCTTAGGTCGCTGGTTCGAATCCGGCAGGTCGGATGTTTTTAACTGTAACCTTTATTCCATTTTTTGGTAGTTATTAATTAATGGCTTAACTCATACATCTCGTGCTTTCAATTCCAAGGACATACATAATACCTCTTTTATGTCGTATGTGCCTGCTGTAATGGTATGAGAGAGTATGAAGTGTGAACAAAGACACGTGAAGAAACAGCTTAAAATTTAATTTTCTTATTTTAAAAATTTACTATGTAATCCAACGACTCTGATCTATGTAGAAGGAAGGATCATATAATTGACGATGCACATTGTACAGCTCCTCCGTCATTGGGATGCATGGACTGTTTTATCTATATCAACTATAGAATTTATTCGTATAGATGGAACAAAATTAATCGAATAATAATTTGTTAAATTTTAATGACATCAGTGCATGAGATTTATACAACAATTGTTTTGCATCGAATGATCGAAAATAGTTAAATAATTTATCAAAATAGTTAAAAATAAACAAAAGGCTTAAAATTTATCTACTAAAATCTAACCGCAAGCAACCGAACCAGTTTCAAAAAAAAGAAAACAGAAAAAAAAGAAGAAAAAAGGTACAACATGTAAATAGCTAGATAACCGTGTTTACGTGGAGAAACCAGCATTACAAATACAATAAATTCTAGGCATTTTTAATAATATCATGTACATTAGATGACTCCACTAAACACAGCTCTTGCTTACCAACGAACCGTCTAACCATCACTTGCAAGTAAAGAAACAATAAATAATTCACAGCTAATTTATTCCTAAATCCCAAAATCGAAGCTCTCTCGAAGTTATAAAGCATTCTTACACATGGTAGGGGCACATGATGTACCTCCAATCTTTGGTTGGCTTGGTGCTGGAATCAAACGGTGGGAGCAGTCGGTAGTCGATTTCACATTTGAAGAATTGTGATTTGAAGAAAATGTCAAGCCATGGGTGGTGGGTCAAAAACATCGTTCGTTCATGCCATTACTGACTTGTATTATTATTATTATTATTATTGTTGTTGTTTCTGAAGAGCGCCACAGTGAAACCATGTGTGATGGGTCAAAAACCTGACACGAGCAAAATATAGCAGTAACAAACGGGATGTGTATCCCAATCTTCCCGTCCGGGGGTTACGATGGTAAAATGGATGTGGTAGGCAGTGTCAACGGCACACGTTGTAACCAAACCTTCCATGAATTCATCTCCACCACCAATTAGCCAACTAATCACGTCACCCTCCTCCCTCCCCTCCCTCTCCCCACCAACCACACCAGTCTTCTTGCACACCTTTTAAATGAGAGAGAAGAGAACCACCGCTACCAGGTGACTTACACACATACAGCTCTTTCCGTCTTCAGTCTTCACACCTCTCCAAGACACCTTTACATATACCAGATACCAACCCCACACTTCTCTCCATCTTTCCATAAGCTCTCCTCTCTCTCTCCCAATTCTAGCTCTCGCTCCTCTCCTCTTCTGTCATGGCCCCGACCTGCTCGTTCCTTCGAAGCCCCAACACAGTCTGCGTCATTGACGCCTCCGGCGAAGTTGGATTGTCGCTGGTGAAGAGGTTGCTACGTCGAGGATACACCGTTCATGCCACCTCTCAGATTAAAGGTTGCGACTGCACGTACTTACTTTCTTTTCGTCGTCCATGTCTGCAGCCTAGTACTGTCAGAGTTTGGCTTGGCTTTCTTTTGTGATTTACTTGTAGTGGTCGCTAGCTAGTAGTTATGAATGGATCACACTGTGTATCACCGATTTGTTTGTCTGACTGGCAAGTATCGACTTTCAGGTGACGAGTTCAAGATCAAAGGCTTGTCCGTTGACGAGGACCGGAGGCTCCGAGTCTTTTATTCCGACCCCTTCGACTACCAGAGCATCCTCAACGCCATGAAGGGATGCTCAGGCCTGTTCTACACCTTCGAGCCGCCTCGCGATCAACCAACATACGATGTGAGTTTCCCATGATTGAATTGTTGCATTAATTAACATGTTGGCACAAAAATATCATATTTGCATCAATTGAAATAAATAAAGGATACCACTTTGTTCATTTTCGGTGTCCATGCGTTATTTTTCAACCAACTCAATTAGGTGATTTAGCTAAGGTTGTGGATTTCACTCATGATGTTTTCAGTAAAAACAGTTGACTTCTTACTGCAATCAATCGGAACGGTTTATCCATGCATGTTTTACAGGAATACATGGTGGAGGAGGAAGTGAGGGCTGCTCACAATGTCCTTGAAGCATGTGCTCAGACTGAGACCATGGAGAAAGTTGTCTACACCTCCTCCATCACTGCCGTTGTGTGGAACGAGAGCCGTGGCTCGTCGGCGACCGACGTCAGCGAGAGGAACTGGAGCGAGCCCAACTTCTGCCGGAAATTCAAGGTGCCCTTTATAACTAGTCTAATGATCGACTTAATTCTATAGTCGTTTCTCCATGAAATTGAAATTGGGCTTCGACTGCTGTGGTATGAATGGTCCCCCGACGATCGTCGGTGTGGACGTACGGACCAAGTCTTCTTACCAGCAAGCGAAGGAAGTATATTCTTTTCTTAGGAATATTATACACATACGTGTGTATGATCTCCGGTTAACATACGACAAGAACAATAAATTCCGACCGCTTCGCATTATTGGCCAAGCTAGAGCTGGCTATATGGACTTCTCAAAGTCGAGCTTAGGTTCGACAGGAGAAAGGCCATTAGCCGAAGACCATACGTGTATAAATCAACTGCTATGTGGTTAAGGATAATGGATGTCATATTTCCTTTCAGGATTCTCACGGACTAGATGGAGAAAAAAATATATTTCTGTCAATTTCAAAAGAAAAAAAAACTGACGTGTATATCCTCTTTGAGTCAAGTCAAAAATTCGTATGGACAATGACACATTTCTAATTCCTTGTTCACGTGAACGGCGACTATCAATTTCCTAGGCCTAATAAAAAATTATTATATATACATACATATCTATATATATGTGTGTGTACACTCGTTTATTGGATTTTGATTGTCCTTAAAGTTACTTTGCAGGAGACTGACAGGTACTATGAGAATTTTGACATGTTAAAATTAAGATTGTAATTGATTACTCTTTTCCATCATAGAATATGGTTAGAAACTTACACACTCCAGTTTTTAACTCCTATCAAATTTACATAGCAGAAGTTGATTTTGTTTTTTCATTTGGTTGTAAAAGGACTTCTATCGGAATACGAACCAAACACAATCGAAATATGGTTTAAGTGATTAAATGCTTTCAAGAGTTTGTTGGAAGTTGGAACTCTCACCTAAATGCTAAATCCCAGTCAAACGTATGAGAAATATTGCTTGATACCTTTAGTATATATAATCTCCCTGTCTCATGTTTTGGACACATCGCATTATTTGTGACAAAGGTAACACAACAACTTGTCATGATTGCTTGGGCATAAATGCGTTAGAATTGATAGTCTGTTGGGACGGCATTTTTACGGTAATGGTGACAACGACAGAATTCTGTATCCACAGCTATGGCATGCCTTGGCGAAGACACTGGCGGAGAAGACGGCCTGGGCGTTGGCAATGGACCGGGACGTGAGCATGGTCACCATCAATGCCGGGCTCCTCGTTAGCTCGGAGTTGACGATCGCTCATCCCTACCTCCAAGGTGCAAGAGAGATGTACGAGGACGGGGTGTTTGTGACGGTTGATGCAGAATTCCTAGCCAGTGCTCATATTTGTGCTTACGAGGACGTATCCGCCTACGGCAGGTACCTTTGCTTCAACCAACTCATCGTCCAGGACGAGGATGCCGTCAAGCTTTCCCAAATGCTGTTACCCTCCGCTCCTTGTCCACCACCACCCAAGTGAGCTTTGAATATGAGAGACTGATATGTATGTATACTACTACGATGTTTCTTTGTTTGTATGTTGACTGATAACGTGATTTCCGTGCAGTAATGATACCACTCGAATCATAAAGCAGAGGATCCACAACAGTAAGCTCAAGGAGATGATGGAAGATTTTGATGGAGGAATGGTGCTGCAGGATGACATGGAATTTCTAGACTGTTAACCTTGCAAGGTTATTAGTAGGTTCACTGGAGAAAATAGTGCCTAGAGATCCCTAAAAGTGGGGGTTTTACAGGTTCTTGAGTGTTTTTTTTTTTTTGTTTTTTTTACAGCCTCTTGTAGTGTCAATAGCCTCTAGAGGCAGATCGGTTATGTGGGTACAGTCTAATATTTGCAGAATAAAAATATATGTAATATATGAATGAATAAATATATTTGCAACGAGAATGAGTTTCTCTCTCTTTGCCTGTGGATGGATGGATGGATAACTTGAGCATAATCAGAATATTAAAGGTTATCTGACGTGTTGTTGATGGGCCTGGCCCAATAGTACCACCGACTTTTATTACTTCGATTTCCCTAATTTCCAGATTTTCCATTTTTGTTCTTATGCATTAACTCTAGAAATTTATTCGAGAAAATTAATTTTAGTGATAAGGAGATTGATTAGTTAAACTTATGTTTGGGAACAAAGTTTTTTTTTGTTAACGGTTTAGCAGTTTAGTATTTCAACGGTATTAAAAGCCAAGTAAGAAACAATGTTATGTCCAAAAAATATTACAGAACCACAAGCATTATAGCCCTCATCTAAGTATCACAAAAATAATCCAATATGAAATTGCAAATCCATCAGAAACAGAAAGATTTCTTGCAGCATATGGAGTAAAATCATTGTTCCAGATTCTCCATGTTATTCTGAGAATCCACTTCAGATGGTACTCTTAAAGAAGAAGGAATGGAAGGGGGAATGGTAGTCTCCATCGATTGTGAAGCCATGACAGAGACAAATTGTAACATTTCCTCATTCTCAAAACCTGAAACCAAAGTTTCTACCCAAAAATGCATCAAAGAAATAATAGCATGAATGATCAAGGAATATGATCTTACTGAATTACGAAAAATCCTATTGCTCCTTTCTTTCTAAATCAACCAGAGAATGATTTGAAGCAATAATGTCCATCCAGAGAGTGATAAATCAGTTTTAAGGTGGGGAGAAGACAAAAATAAATCAGCAACACAGAAAAAACCTGGATACAAATCAGATACCAGGAAAAAGCTCCAAATACTCTTAGCAAAGGTACAGTTTAAAAATAAATGGTTGTTATTCTCACAGTGAGCAGAGCAAAAAATGCATAAAGAAGACCCAGACCAGCCTCTCTTAAGCAAATTCTCTCTTGTTAGGTTCTTGTTCTTAATAACTAACCAAGAGAAAAGCTTAATTTTTAATGGGGAATTACTTTCCCAAAGACATTTATAGAAAGCATTACGAAGGCCCCCATCAATGAAAAGCCTGTAAGCTGTCTTTACTGTAAAGATACAATTTTTGGTAGGTAACCAGTTACAAACATCCTCACTGGTTCCCAAATTAAGGGAATGCATAATGTTAACAAAACATTCTAGCTGAAATTGAAGGGCTGTAGGATTAAGAAAATAACTGCAATCTAGATTAAACAATCTGTTAAAATCTGAAAGGAACAAATCCCTAGTTGCTTTAACATATGCTTTCTTGAATCTAGCTACACTGTATAAATCAGGCAAGATGTCTTTTAGAGAAGTATCGTTCCACCATTTTTGAATACAGAAAATGGTATTAATACCATTACCAACAGTAGCAGTAGTGAAACAGTTAAAGAAACTGAAACCTTGTTTAATGTGTCTCCACAGGGGGGAACAGATAGGAGCAGGGGAGTTCAAAATGGCTCCAAGACCCCTGTGTAAGTATCTTGCCCTTAAAATTATTTTCCAAGCAGGCCTGTGTTGGCTAGAAAAGAATTGCCAGATTAACTTGGTTTTTAAAGCTGCACTGAAGTTTCTCAAATTGATTATTCCCCACCCATTCTGTTGTTTTGGTCTACAAATATTAGACCACTTAATTAGGTGCATCCCTTTATTGTTAGGGGTTAATGAGTTCTACAAAAATTTACTTCTAAGAGTGTATTTTTTTCTCAATCTTTAGAGGCATGAGAAGGACAGACATGAAATAAGTGGGAATTGCTGATAAGACAGCATTAACCAAAGTTAATCTGCCCCCTAAAGATAAGTGTTTGGCCTTCCAAGAGGATAGTTTCTTAGTGATTTTTTCTATCACAGGAGCCCAACTGCTTACTGTAGCCCTTTTGAAGTGTAAAGGCAGCCCTAGATATGTAATAGGGAGGTCAGCCTTAGCACACCTCATAATATCACATGAGGATAGCAGAGAAGCCTGAGAGACACCCACTCCAGTGAGGGATGACTTGTGGAAATTAATTTTTAAACCAGAACATGTCTGAAAGCAGCATAGTATTTTTTTGATATTAATCATATTCTCAGAATTTCCTGGGAGGAAGAGAAGAGTGTCATCTGCATATTGCAGATTAACTAAGGAAGGACCTTCATGGGGGAATTTAATCCCAGAAATCAAATTATTTCTCTTAGCTGCCAGCAGCATGGAATTCAGAACATTTGTTGCTATAATAAACAGTAAGGGGGACAGGGGATCACCCTGTCTTAGACCAGTTGAAGCCCCAAAAAAGCCTTTAGGGGATCCATTGATTAAAACAGAGAACTTAGCAGTAGATATGCACATGCAGATCCATGAGATCCACTTATCCCCAAAACCCAGTCAAGAAAGAGAGTCTTGTTGGATACTAAAGCTTCTCTAGAGGGGGGGTGAATAGAAATTTTTCGGTTTTAATTATGTCTTTGGAATTTGTTATACAATTCAAGAATTTAACATAAAACACATTCAATCGCAAAGACAATAGATTTATAGTGGTTCAGCCAACCCCGGCTTAGTCCACTCCTCAAGTT
>JAMKQA010034683.1:0-12742 GCA_024699735.1 Posidonia australis | reverse complement strand
CCAATACTATTTTTTGGAGACATACATGGCACAATGATACTCCTCTGAGTTTATTGTTCCCTGAACTTTATAGTATTGCTAGATTTAAAAAGGCTTCAGTTAAAAGAACTTTGCAGTTGTTTAATATGGATTTCAACAGATTATTTCATTCATTTCACTGTGATGCCTTCAATTCCAACTTGCTTCAATTGCAGTTGGAGGACTTTGTTAGTATTCTGCAGTCTTTATCTTTGAATACTAGTGAGGATGAATTTTGTTGGACTCCCTCTAATAATAATACATTCATAGTGAAAGCTGCCTATAACCTTATAAATGGTGGAGGCTTGCGCAATGTTTTTTTCAAAAGTATTTGAAGGAGTTACTCACCACTAAAGGTTAAGCTATTTGCATGGTTAGTCATTCAAAATAGGAATTTAACAAAAGAAAACTTACTGAAACGAACTTGGACTGGGTCCCCACTATGTATTTTTTGTTCTGTTAGCATTGAAAGTAATACGCATTTGTTTCTCAATTGTTCTTTTGCAAGGGAGATTTGGAGGTTTTTTTTGAACTCTCAGCTTCACCCTGGTTTTTTATCTGTTGGTGACTTATTTCTTTCCACTCCTAATTTTAAGCATTACTTGTCTTTCCCTGGTTGGATTTTGCTTCTCGAGATCATCCTCTGATTGATTTGGAGAGAGAAATTGTAGGATATTTCGCAATACTAATAAGGCAGGTTTTTGGATTATTAATGATATTATGTATTTGATGAAATTTTAGGTGGTAAATCTTGTACCAGGTTTCGAGAAAGAAGAAATGTTGCAGTTTGTCACTGCAATGACACCACATTCTGAGGAGTCTCTTGTTGCACCATCTATTCCCTTTTCTCATGCACCATGCAGCTCAGGATGTCATGAATGAATGAATGAAGTTGGTCCATTTATGACACATAGAAAAATAGAGATTTTTTGATGTAATACTGATTTGTCTCATTTTTGATATTCTACTGATAGAACAATATGGTTTTTTTGACTGTATAGTCTATAGATCTATAATATTACTTAACAATATGTTTCTTATCTGACATTAGTGTCGAAGAAATAATTACTATCTATCTCAAATGTTAACAAAAAAAATATCCAATCCCCAGTTCTGCTGCAAACTCTGAGGCGGTCCGCATGTTCAACCAAAATAAGCGTGGGTACAATCGCAGGATTCGTGAGATAGTGGAACAGAGCTGGACGGTCGATTAAATAACAATCTCTTCATCTGGCCAGCGAACTCCTGTAAGCTTGTACCATATTTTCCAGTCAATAATCTGTTGCAACAGAGTATTATGCGTGCATTCTTCCTAACAATATATTTATCATGGCCTTGGATTCTCTTCACCTGGTTGTTTGACTTTGTTCGATGTTTCCTATGTATAATAGCTTTGCTGCTGTATCATGTAGACTGCACTAAGATTTCTATGGGCAAACTTTTTATTGGTCAGAAAAGAACCTGCGGCTTAGATATGCTTGGCTTTTGTTCATAGTGCTTGCAGTCATAAGTGATGCGATTTCTCGTGTGTTTTATTGAAAGTTCCTGTACCATTATATCTTTCTTGTAATAAAACTGATATCTACTTCAGTTCTTAAGGATTCTATTTTCACTAGTTGATATTAATTTCATTGGGAAGAAGTACTAACATCTGATATTTTTTTCGTAGAAATTTTTTTAACATTGTTTAGTGGCAAAAAAAAGAATACATATATATGTTGGATTAAATTTAGTAATATATTTGAGTTAATATAAAATCAATTAAAATATTATTGATTATTTTTTGATTAGGCTCATTGTAGTGATGTATTTAGTTTTCTGCGTTGAATCAATTAGTATCTTAAGTGATGTGAGTCAATATGTATAAAGATTATTAGGACATTTTTCCATTTGTTGATGGACTAAATTGAAAATTTACAATAATATAGACTACTATATATTGGGATCATGATTCTCCAACCCTAAACTTTTGGCCTCTTTTCTCTCTTACCTTTATCTTGAAAAAGAGGGGAAAAAAAGAAAAGAAGAGGAACTTGGTAGTTTGGAATACTAGGTCTATGCAAGAAGAGCAAGGAATTATAGGTTTTCTACATGAATTCAGATATACTTCTGTCCTAACATTTAATTGTGATGAATATGACATGAGCAGATCTTAATATTTTTGATCAGATCTTGAAATATAATTTTTAATATAAAATATTTGTGTATTTTTTGAGATCTAAATTTAACAAGTGGTATCAGAGCATAATCATGTCATTTCATCATAGAATATTGTATTTTAATGCAAATCATGTTGAAAATTATTAGTTTTTCCTTTCTTTTGTTGTTTCGTGTATGAACAACCCTGATGTCGTATTTTTTGTATATTGAAATCATGAATATATGGTATTTTATCGATCGAGACGTTTGACTAGCATTGAATCAGACCGTCGGAGGTTAAAATATTTGTGTATTTTTCGAGATCTAAATTTAACAATATATAAAAAAGACACAACATGGGAAAGATCAATGTGATACATATTTCCCGGGGGAGATGAGAAAGACAAGGGTGCATGCAACTTTGATCGTCTACCAGAGATCTATTTGTACACTTAGCTCCTCATGGATTCTAGTGTCATTGGTAAAGCTTGGCATGGTGCAAGATGGACGATAGCTTGTCGACAATGCTACCTGACAATACATATCTGTTAATTATTTGGACATATATAACAACTAAAATGGAACCGCGAAGTTTAAAGTTGGACTGGACCTTCATTTGAACAAACTAGTTTCTCGACTTCGAATTTGAATTTTGCCTGCCACTTAAAACAAATATAGGACTTACGATTAAGGCACGACATTCTATGGTCTTGTTGACCATAGAATGTTGTGCCTTAATCGAATATCTATCATGTTGTCGGTTGATTCTAGATGCTGACAAGTGATTGTGGAAGAATAGAAGGAGTGAGTGATCCATCACCGCTTTGGGGGTCTCCCCTCCAAGCATCCAGTACCTAAGCTGCAAACGGCAAGTTCCAGCAAATTTGCATTCTCAAGGAAGAGGAGAGAGGGGAAGAAAAAGGAATAAAGGAGAGAGGAGAGATGAAAAATTTTAAAACTATTTTGCAAAGATATGTTTTTGCAAAGTCTTTGTTAGTTGTTGTGATAATATGTAGAATTTCTATTAGTGAGAGTCGTTAGTACATAGATGTGTTGGTGTGTGATCTATTGATACTAAACATAATTTATTTAATGATTTGCTCGTATATAATTCTGTTTAACCTTTCATTTGTCATGACAAATGCTTCTTAATTACAAAAATTTCATAATACTTTTTCTTTCTTAGTTTATTCATATAAGTGATGCCAACATATGTTGACAAATTTATCTACTATGATCAAGTTTTTCTCATGATTTTTATAATTTCTACTAGATTGATCTTTATAGGTACCATTCTTGATGGTTGAGGAGATAGAGTGAATTCAAGTCAAACTATAGGTGGAAAAGACTCAACAAGGTACAATGTATAATTTCATCATACATTTATTTTAAACAATTTTATTTATTAAAAGAATTTTTATGTATCCAAAATAATTTTCTATTATGATTGTTAATACTTTCACATGGAACCAAACCTAGTAAAATTTATAACATTTATTTTATTTTATAGCAATATGTTTCGTCATTTTGATATATTTTGTAATTTAACAATTTTATTAGATAAATAAGAGAGAGATAGATTTGTTATTTCAACAGTGTAATTTGTAGCAATTTCTTCATTTGTAAGTTTAATGTTAAGGTGTTTTGTAGCTTAAAAACTTTCTTTATGTGGAATCCCCTAGGCATTTACCTTTCGTTCTCATCATGATTGTGTCTAAGTTACTTTGATTTAATTGACATGCTTGAGAAGGATGATATCATCTTTAACAGCTTTATATTCAAATTGCCTAATATAATTGTTAACACTACTTTTGCTCCATTTTCCCACAATATTATCAATTGCCTAATTATTTTAATTCTCAAATTTACATCTCTCTTTATTTGTTAAAAATCCTTAATCATGTATTTTAACAAAGGTTAAAGAATAAAATGTGTTTATATATTTCTTAAAGGTGAATCAATGTAAATCGTTATACTTATTTTCTAATGAAGAAACATGATTCTGTATTAGAGATCTTTTTTTACCATGAAACTCAATGTAAAATTATTTCTATTTTTTAATAGATAATAATAATAGAAACTTATAAATTTTATTTATGTAAACTTTGATTTTTTTTTCTCCTCAAATATTTAATCACATATTTCTTACATATTATAATGAAGAAAAAAAATCTTATATGCTTGATTCCCATATTTTCTAAGTTGTTTTTTTTTTTTTGTCCTCATATTTTATAGGTGCTCCTTTATATTTGAGAAATAAAAAAAAAATGAAAATGTTAGAACCTTTTATGTTTATCTTTTTATTTTATTATTGTAATTTGGTTTTTTTGCCTGAGCATCGGACAGGATTTCCACTTGCATGTATATTCTTCGGCACCGCTGATACACATGATTGCTACGATCATCTCTTTCGTGCTTGCAGTGAAACCCGACAGATGCTTCAAGCTGCCACTGTAAAAAAACATAGCCAAACTCCGTATTTTTCTAACCTTAAAAAGAAAACTCCATATTTTACTTGATCTCGACAAAAGAACCTAATCTTTGCCGGTCATACAATAAAAGAAAAAAAGAAAAGCCCCATTCCAATATCTCCAAAAAAGACAAGACAATTTTTTTTTGGTTAACGGCAAACTATATATATAATTCCCAAGGGCAAAAACTCCATGGAAGCTTAAAATAATATAGAATTGTTGTTGAGAAGTAAGTCACAACTGAAATACATTTAGACCAAAAATTATATCAGCCAACACAGATCATCAAATAAGTAGTAATGTTGCAAAATTGTCCAGGATCTAAAGACTAACAGGAAGTTAATCAATAATCGGATGATCATCCCCTAGGGCAGAGCCAGGCTGGGATGAGTCGACAGTCGTACTGGAGAATAGGCCAGTGGTCGTAGGGTCAGTGTCACAAGACTGCTGGAAAGAGGTGATGGAGCATAGAGCTTCTGTTTTGTCAAAAACTGTGGCCAAAGCATCTATCCAATCATGAATAAAAGAAGAGATGTCATGTATACATAATTTAGGGTCTTTGAAATGCCCTCTAAATATGCGATTATTTCTTTCCTTCCAAATAATCCAGATAATGGCTTGAATCAAAGTACTGTAGCCAGTATTAAACAAATCCAGTTTGAATGGCAGAGAAACTGTAAGTAAATCAGCAATGGAAAATATAGCAGGGTAAAGAGTTCCCTGAATGAATGCGTGCCAAATGAAAATAGCAAAAGGACAATGTATGAATAAGTGTGTGACTGTTTTTTTATGTGCGTTGCAGAAGATACACAAATCAGGGCCAACCCAACCCCTTTTGCCAAGATTGGTCTTAGTCAAGATTTTGTCATGTAGTACCAGTCAAGAGAAGGTTTTTATTTTGACAGGAGCCCAACTACACCAGATTGCTTCATAGTGCTGAAAGCGAAGGTCTCCTTCATTAATAAAGTTATAACATGATTTCACTGAAAAAATTTTGTTTGAAGAATTCCATTGTAAAATGTCATCTTAAGGGAGTAAGGTAAGGTTAGATAGAATATCTGACAGAAGATCAGCCTGGTCCTGGATGTATCCAGTGTTGGCTGGGGTTAGTGGGACAGCAAATAGGCTGCCAAATTCTACCCTAAAAATTTCAATTGTTTTAGCAAGTGAGGCTTTTTTGTATGTGGCCAATGGAAAAAGATCTGGGAGATAGTGTTTAAGTTTTACCCTATTCTACCATTTGCTTTCCCAGAAAATAATGCTGGAACCATTCTGAACCAGAGAGTTAGCACAGCAATTGACCAAGTTAAAGCATGCTTTCAATTCCTGCCATAATGGTGAAGATCTACCTGAGGATGAATTTAGAATAGCCCCTGGCCAGTTCCTTGAGAAATACCTTACTTTTATTATTTCTTTCCATTTCAGAGAACAAGTATTGGAGAGTAGCTGCCAAAGTAGCTTGGATTTGAGGGCCAAATTAAAATTTTTGATGTTGATAATTCCCCAACTATTTTGTTGTTTAGATCTGCAAAGCAGACCCCATCGGGCCAGATGACCAAAAGAGGAAGTGGAAGCATTGGATTTCCAAAGAAATCTGGATCTAAGTTTGTCAATGGCATCCTCAACCCTTTTAAGGAGGTGTAAAACGGATAGAAAGTAGGTAGGGATGGCTGAAAGGACAAAGTTAATCAAAGTTAATTTTCCACCAAGAGATAAATGTTTTGCCTTCCAAAGAGACAATTTTTTAGAAATTTTATCAATCACTGGAGTCCAGTCATTGAAGGTGGCTTTCCTAAAGTGTAAGGGAAGTCTTAGGTATGTTATGGCAGAAGAGAAGTTAATTTTCAAACCAGAGCAATACTGGAAACAACACAGAGTTCTCTTAATATTAATTATGTTTTCCTCACTTGCAGCCAGAAAAAGGATGGTGTCATCAGCATACTGAATGTTCACTATATTGGGGCCCCCATGTGGGATTTGGATTCCTGTTATCAGCCTAGAATCTACAGCAAGAGAGAGCATTCTATTGAGAATGTGTGTAACAATGATGAATAAGAGAGGTGACAATGGATCATTGTCAAAAGCCTTCTCAAAATCTAATTTTAAGAGATACCCAGGAGTAACTGTCAACTTCATGAAGTGTAAAGTTTCTTGGACTACCAGGAAGCAGTCCCCTATATATCTCCCAGGAGTAAAAGCACATTGAGAATTATCAATGAAGTTATCTAGAACAGGGGATAGCCTGGAAGCCAATGTTTTTGTGATGATTTTATATAAACTGTTTACTAGACTAATAGGTCTGAAGTCTTTAATGCACTGAGTCCCTTCCATCTTAGGGATTAATGCAATAAAAGTTTGATTGATAGGTTGCAGAAAATCTGTATCTGTGGTAGAATACATGTAATTAAAAATTTCAAGGATATCTAACTTGAGGATTTCCCAGAATTGTTGGAAGAAGAATATTGGGAAGCCATCAGGTCCAAGGGCCTTGTCTCCAGGTAAAAGCTTGAGGTTGTTGTGTATTTCCTCCAAGGTAAAAGCACGTTCCAAGTCCAAGGGGTTTTGAATTTTGTTTGGAATTAAAGTATCCCAATTCAGGGAAGGGCAGGTCATGATAGGTTTATTGAATTGTCTAATGAAATGGCCTTCTAGTTCCTTGGAGATTATGGCAGGGCAAAAGGTTATTGAGTCCCCTATCTTCAAAGAATGGATGGCATTGATTCTTCTTCTGCTTTGGACCATGTTGTGAAAGAAAGAGGTATTTGAGTCCTCTTCTTTAAGTCATTGAATTCTTGACTTTTGTTTCCAGTATTCTTTTTGCTCTTGGAGTAAGGAGGAATGTTCAGCCTGGAGATTTCTTTTCTCAAGCAAAGTTGTAGAATGTAACTGTTGAGACTCAACTAGTGAATCAATAAAGGTAATTTTAGATTCAATAGAAAGAAGTCGTAGGCATCTAACCTTTCTCACTAGCCTAATCCAACCAATGATCTGTTTCTTTAGTTGTTTAAGCCTGTATGCAAATCTAGTTACGAGAGAGAGAGAGAGATACAGATGTTGATGGATCTGGACCAAGAGGATTCAATGTGAGTGCTAAAACCCTCAAAGTGAAGCCAGGATTTGTAAAATTTAAATGAGGTGGGACCCCAATCTGGTGGAATGGTATTGAGAGAGATGTGTATATGATCAGATACAACTCTAGCCAGACCTAGGCAGAAGGAGTTGGGATAATGTTTTGCCTAGTCACTGGATACAATGAATCTATCCAATTTAACCATGGAGGGTGGAACTTGCATGTTGGACCAAGTGAATTTAGAGTTATTAGGAGAAAGGTCCACCATGAAATGCTTATCAATGAAGGCATTGAAGTGTCTCATGTCAGTGGTGATGTTGTGCCTATAAGAATGTTCATGTGAGAATCTAGTGAGATTAAAATCCCCTCCAATGACCCAGTTAGAGTTCACTTTTGAGCTTAAAAATTTTAATTCCTCAAGGAATGCATTTTTCAGAGTTGGATTACAAGGCCCATATACCCCTGTAAACAACCAATCAAGGTTATCAACAATAGATGTGAAATTGATGGAGAGGTAGTAAGTGGTGGGGATAAAGTTCAACAATGTTAGAAATATTTCATTCCATCCAATGAGGAGACCCCCAGAGGCCCCCGATGAAGGGATAAAAGCTCACTGGTTTAATAAGCCTCATCCTAACTATCGAAGAGTATAGTTAGTAAAAGTCGTTAGTTTAGTATCACTAATGATAATGATATTACACTTGTTAATTTTAACAAAGTTACTAATGACACGTTTTTTTACCACTAGAACCCAAGTCCCTAATATAAGCTCAAAAGACAAGACAAGACAGTCGCTAGTTTAGTCTCACGTTTTAAAAAAAAGACAAGACAATTGTTGTCTGATAAAAAGTAAACGAAGTGCCAAAAATGTTGTAGAAATCAAGGGGCAAATCATTCTCAGAGCTGCTGGAGCTTATCGTTCTCGTTGAAGTATTGAACCATGCCGATGTCACCTCCAGAGACTGGAGATGATGGCCTCCGTCGTCTTCGACGTCAGCTACTTCTCGTCGATGAAAGCTGAGGTGATGTCTCGAATTTCAAATATCTTCCTCCTTTAGAAGTTTACAGTTCCAAATATCTTGGGAAAAAATAATTTATTACTATCTCAAGCTTTATCTTGAATTTCACCTCATCATCTCGTACTTCAAGACATGACAAATAACTACCTTAATTTCTTGCAACATCACGTCTCACATCAATCCTTTTACGCCAGAAAAGAAGAATTCATGCATCATGTTTTTGAAAATTATCTGCACCTATTGGGATTGTAATTACTTACAATTCCAATATGTTTCTTATCTGGCATTTGAACCGAAGAAATAATACCTATCTATCTCAACCGTTAACAAAAAAAAAATACTCACAATTCCTCCCAGTTGAAGCAATAATCACTTAGGAATGAACTATGTTTAGTTTGATAATTCATGCATATATATCATTGATCATTACTCTAACCGATTCTCTAGAAACTAATAAAATGTTGGTCATGACATTATTTGGCCTCTTCCATTATTTCATTTTATTTCTTACGGGGGGAAGTTGAGATTGAAGGGAAGGCTTAACAAGGGGATGCTATCGACTGTGATAGTGAAGATATGGAAAAAAGGCAGTGGAGAACCAATGGCTATATATGGTATGACAAGGATGATGTCTGAGCCTAGTAGATTCAACAAGCTGTAATTGTTCCTTTTGTTAGATAAGTTTGTTGTCAGATCTGCATTAATGCATGGAAAATTTCGTAACAATACAGATAAGAGAAGGATGATTACTGTCGAAACTTGTAATGAACTCTTTGTACTTGTCTAGGAGGAGTGGAACTTCCACCTTCCTTCCAGATTCGAATCTCACGGACCGCAAGGAGAAAATATATGTATACCGATATCAAAAAAAACTCTTTGTACTTGGGAAAGACGCATCTCTAACTTTATGATCTTACTCGTGCACCTTCACAGCCCAAATCACAACATTTCTTCTCCCCCAATTTCATAGGGAGAAATATCCCTTTACGTATAACAAAGAAGATTTGAACCACAGTAAGTGACAATTAGCTGGAATATCCCCTCTCTCTCTCTCTCTCTCTCTCTCCCCCCTTAAAATCAATAGAAATATATAAGTATATTATAAATCAAAATTCATGCACACAATAAGGGATCTTTGGGTTTACTCAATCTCTTGACCCTGAGTCAACCTGAGTTGGCCAAGTTAAAAACTTTCAATCTCATACCTAAGCCATGGAACAAGAAACCCCCAACCCCACCCAAAAATATCAGGTTAAATCAATTTGCCGGTTGGCGCAATCTATTATGTATCCTCCAAGGATATAAGAAGAAAGACGATACTTAAGAAGAATGTACGTCATTGGGTTTTTAGGAGATTATTAGAACGAGTTAAGGGTGTGTTTAATTGATTTGCATAAATTAGTAGAAGTTTCGAAGAATTTCTCCAGAAGTTTGACCAAGGATTTGGAGAAAGTTTTTTTCCCTCCAAATTACGAGGAAATGCAAATTTACACTTGATCTTCCTCTGTAGTAGAGAGGTAACTTTACCACTAGCTTTGAAGTTAAATCCAAACTCTATGATTCCAATGGCTTGAAACCAAACACTATGATTTGAAATATTCTAAAAGTAAAACCAAACGTCTAAAATTACACTTCCTAGAATTGGAATTCCCATTCTAGGACTTTTAAATTCTCTTGAAATTATCACTTCCGCAAACCAAACGCATCCTAAAGGTTTAAAAAAAGAAAAATTGTAAAATTAAATAGATCTATTTTTGCATTTCATTCCACTCATAATGGTCTTTAGTACTTATAGATCATTATGTTTGAATTTAGCACGTTGTTCGTTTTTTTGAATTCTGTACTCAAAATATCCTTAATAATGTATACTTCCTATTGTAAAGTACTCATGGTCTTACTTAGTATCTAAATCTTTAGCCCATGTTTAGATCTTGAAATAAAAGTAGAATTAGAATAGTAATTCCATTTGGTAAGTCAAAAAGTAGAATAATAATTTCTATTTTGATTTACTTATTCTAAAATAATTATTCCACAGGAAAGATAGAATAAAGTTATTCTGCTAAGTTACTATCCTACATGTATGTATACGGTGTGTTTATTTTTTGTCTAAAAATTAATACATATATAATATAATGTATACATATTTTAAACTAGATATATATCTTAATAATCAAGTTGATTGTTATTAATTTACATATTTTTCATTTATTCCAACACTTATTTTGATACTTATCCCACTATTCATTCAAACTAGAATAACTCTCTATACACACTTATTCATGTTTAAAAAGAAAATCATTTCTAAATTAAATAACAATATCATCAAAATACTAATATCTTTTTTCTTCGCCACCCCCACATCACTCGATGACTTCGACTACCCTCTCTAGTGGTACCACCCACCACTACCACCTTCCCTTGCTTTCTCTTTTTTTTTTTTTAAAGAATCTGGCTTTACAATATGCACTCCAGTAGACATGAATATACATAAAAATATAATCAAGTATACAAGTCAGTGATCATGAGTATACTCAAGAACATAATCAATTATGCATAGAAAAATATAAAAGTATTTTTTTTTTCAAGACAGCGAAGATGTGGCCTACGAGAAGATCACCTGAGAGAGAGAGCCGTAGGTATTTTTGTCAATGCGTGAGAGAGAGAGAGAAGGCGAAAGGGCAAAAAACTAGACCTAAAACTCCTCGAGGGCATTTTAGGTTGAAAAAAATTAAAAAAGAAGGTGCAAAACACTAAATCCAACCATCCAAACATGTAATCAGAGGAAGCGTTGCTCGAGAAGACAGGCAAAGAGATGGGCAGCAGCGGTGGAGGAGGAGGAGGGCAATGGATGAACACGAGGAAGACCCACCGGACCGTACTGGCCCCAGGCGGCAGAGAGGAGGAGAAGGCCGAGGCAGCAAAGGCTTGGCTGGAGAAGACAGCTTCCGAGGCCCCATCCAGCGTGGCGGAGCTGCTGGAATCGGGCGGGTTCTACGCGCCCCTCACCCTCTGGGGCCTCAAGGTGCTCCACACCGGCGGCGGCAGGGCGGTGTGCACCTTCAGGGTGCCCACTTACTTAACCGTAACTAAGAAGCAACCCATGAACATAGAAGTTGGTTTTTTCTTTGTTTACTTAATTTTTGTTCATGGCTTCTTATTGTTGTCGTTGGTGGTGGGGTGGCAGGACGGGGAGGGGAATTGGAGCGCGGGGGCGATTGCGTCGACGATCGACAACGTTGGGGCGACGGCGATCGTGTCGAAGCTCGGAGAGATGAAGATCTCGGTCGATTTCGACATCACTTACTTTGCACCGGCTAAGGTTGAGGTGAGTGTGCCCTCTCGCTAGCTCTCCAGTGAATGAATGGTTACATGTACTTTGGAAAAAGACGCAAGTTTACTTTTAAAACGTTTGCTTCTCAGTAAATCTTGGACATACTGCTACACATTCTAGACGGTATGAAATAGTAAATTGTTGTGATTTACAATATATTTTTAACCCTTCAGGAAGAAGTGGAGATTGAAGGGAATGTCTCCTACTCCATGGGGAAGCTTTCTTCGGTGGTAGTGGAGATCCGAAAAAAGGAAAATGGAGAGCTGGTGGCCGTCGGAAGGCAGTGGATGTCATCTACCCGTACTAGTCATAGCAAAATTTGACGTTGAGGTGTTTCTTTTTGTTAGTATATATAATAAAATTATACCTAAATAAGGGAGATTACCTATCTCACCTTACACAAATTATGCTCGTTGAGTTCGTATCTGTCAATGTAATTGCCAAATTTATTTATTTTTTTGTTAACGGTAGCAGTATATTATTGAGATAAAAGAACAGTATTACGTAGATTATCAAAGTCAATATTACACAACCAAAATTTCCAACGAGATGTCACAGAGATAGTTCAAAATAAAACTCAAAGTTCACTGCTGTAAATCACGATTAACAAACTGTTAATCAAATCGAAGGATTATCCTCCATAAAGACGGGTGTTGAGGCATTGTAGTCCGATCCTTGTGGGATATCAGGAGTC
>JAMKQA010034681.1:0-15293 GCA_024699735.1 Posidonia australis | reverse complement strand
TGCAGTCCATGTCCTCAAGGATAACAGCCTCTGATGGTGTTTCAAAATGGTCACTGTAACCCTAGTTTTCTTGTATGCACCCTTGATGATTCCTGGCTTTGATATTTCTAAGCTTGTGTCTGACTGTTCTACCTCTGATGAACAAAAGCTCTTACCATCATGCTGTCTTTGTACAGCATGTGCAACAGGTGGGCAACTGTCCTTTGTTTGACTGATGTGAGTGCTGTCGCTCGGGTTCCCTCCTGAGCCTAGCTCAGGATCTTTTTTCCTTTTTCTTTTTGGACCCCACTGCTCAAGTGGGGCCAGGTCTGATAATACCACCTAGACCCACCTCCTGGATGATTGGAGATAAACTCCTCTAGTCTAGCGTTCGAAGACTTACTCTCCTCTAGGGTCATGATTGCAGACTGACCCAGTGCAGCTGTTTGCTCCTCGGTGTCCTCTATCATTACTGCCTTCCCTTTCTTGCGCTTGAGTTCATCTTGTGCATCTTCGGCCAGTACCGATAACTGCTCCTGAAATAGGACCTCCAAGTCACTGAGCATGTTATCCACCTGAGCTACCACGACATCTCCTTCCTCTTCATCGGAAGCGAAATCCACATAACATGCGCTGGTAGTCCTCAACACCTCAAGTACTGATTCTGGCTGCCCTGGCTGTAATCCCTTCAAAACTGACCACTGTTCTGAAGCTCCTATTGCTGAATCTACTCTCGTTGAATCCCATACTACAACTGGATTGGTGGAAAGACCCTCTATTGACTCCGGAGGATGCAATGCTAGCATAGCTATCCCCGGGGACTTGGATGATGTTGAACCCATTGTGAAGTCCAAAACTTCCACCTCAGAATAGTAATCCTCTACACATACCCATTCTGGCTCACTGATTGGCTCAATTGGCTTAAGCTCTGCAAACATCAAACTCCGATTGGGATCCAACAATCCCGCACTGACAAAATTGTTTAAATTTCGTGGAACAACAAGCTTTTGGTACTTACGACGCTTTGCGCATCTGTCTTGCGGCTTGCGCTCGTATCCCAGTCCTTCAAACTCACGTCTTCTCTCCATGGCGATTGGTTCTGCGATTCCTTGGCCATTCCACCTGAGAGGTGCTCCTTTCTCATATCCCCATCTCTGACATAGATTCTCAACCATCAAAAAGGGGTTGCCAAAAGTAGCCAAATGACTGGCACGCTCGAGAATCAAAATAAAGTTGACTGGTTCAAAATTGTCGACATGGTAGAGCACATCAGAGGGTCTGGAGTCAAAATGGACAGTATAGAGCGACACTAAAGAGACTACAGAATTAGAAGGCTCAATGAAGGATTGACTCAACTGATAAGAGAAGGATTCTGAAACATCATGGATGAGGCGAGAAGGATCAAAAGGCTCGACCTCATTCGAAGAAACGAAATGCACTCCCAAGGTTCCCGATGCATGCTCAGGCAAAGGCTGGCTGACTATGTTGCTAGATGTGGATGTAGATGAGTGAGGTGTCCGTGCAGCAGGCCTAGGCTCTGCCTCCTGTGTGTTAATGGTGATAGCCTTGCGGTCAATCAAGTTTTGAATAGCATTCCGAAGTGTATAGCAATTATCTGTAGAGTGCCCCGCGACTCTATGGTAACTGCAAAATAAATCCACCTTAAACCATGGTGGAATCGGGTTTGGTGGTGGGAGGATTTCTGGAAGCTTCAGTAATGACGCTACCTTAGGAAATATGACGTTTAGCGGCTCAACCAGAGGAGTGTAGTCTCTCTCAGGCCATGGTGACCGCCTGGGCCCTAGGTAACGCCCTTGCCTTGCCGGTGCTGGCTGGTAGACCGGCTCGGTGGTGGTAGTGATTTGTGAAGTGCGTGGTGCTCTAGATGTAGAAGAATAAATGACCTGATTTGGAGCTGGCGGGCTCACCATATTGGCTGGCATAGCAGGAGCTCCTACGTACGCCACTGCATTCCCAGCAGACTCTTTCTTCTAGCTGAACCCAGTGTTAGATCCATTGTTGTCATTGTTATTGTTACTGGTTCCGCTGGTAGCCATAGTCTGCTTGGCGAATGCTGCTAGCGTAGTGAAGCTTCCGCTATTGAGTGAGCTCTCAATGTGGGTGCCAGCTTTTATCAGGGTAGTGAAAGTGGAAATGGGCTGAATGCTCAGCAGGGCCCTAGTGGCTGGCTGCGCTTCTCGAATAATTATTTCGATAGACTCCTCTTCAGAGGGTCTATCGCGCACTTGTGAAGCGAGGGCTCGCCAGCGCCCGACGTACTCCCCGAAGGCTCGTAGGGCTTCTGCTTGGTAGTGACTAGGTCCTCACGCTTTAGGACCATGTCTAGGTTAAAAGAGTACTGTTCCAGGAAAGCTTGGCTCAGATCGTTCCAAGTCTTGATGGTGGTCATATCCAGCGATGTGAACCACTTCTGAGCTGGACCAGTAAGACTTTTCTGGAAAAGGCGAATAAGAAGTCTCTCGTCAGCCTGGAGCTGAGCGAGATCGCCAAGGTACGCCTTAAGATGTGAAATCGGGTAGCCTTTCCCGTTATACTTCTCGAATTCCGAGATATGGAAGTTCGGGGGGAGTAATGCCTCTGGGAAATAGCAAAGGTCTCGGAAAGAGAAAAACTGGCGGTGCCCACCCTGCACTAGTCGAAGAGCTTTCTCCAGGTCATTCATCCTAGCGAAAAGTGCATTTGGAGTCACTGCTGACATTGAGTGTGTAGCCGGGGCAGGTCCCAGGTACGCTATGTCTATAGCACCTTTGTGCTCCTCCAGATCTATCATCTCGCCACCTGGTGCTGTGGCGTGATGACCAGCATACTCGTGTGTGTATGCTAGTGGTGGGGTGCATACTGACGCCTGAACCTGATGCAAAGGTATTGAAATGTTATGCTGTGCAGTGCATGTAGTTGTGTGTGGGAGTAGCAGCTACTGGACCGGTATGGTCAGGTTCGTAGGCCGATGTACTCCCGCTAGCCCAAGAGGCTGACCACCAGTTGTAGAAGGAATATGTTGTGCATGCTGTGGATATGATGCTATAAGCAGAGTGGCTATGCCCGTTGTCGAGACAGCGGGAAGCTGTGACGACAGCTACAGTGGTGGAGTGACTGGTGCAACATGAAGTGCCTGAGCAAGTGGAATGGGATCCTCGGGAATGGGACAAACATGCGCAGTCAAAATGGGATCCAAAGAGAAAGCCATGCTTTGCAACCTTTGTGTAAGGGCCAGAAGTTGCTAAGACTGTATAGTGGCAGAACCATCGACAGCGGTACTGATGGCTGGAAGATCAAGCGACAGGGATGTTATAGGGGCCTGGAGGTTCAAAGATGCTGCGGGTTGGATTCCTATTGAAGAGACAATCGCAGCCAACTGGGTATCAAATGAATGAGGGTCAACAGAAGGACTAGGCACCGTCAGATCAGATGCCCTAGAAGTTGTCACGGTAACCGCCTCCGTTGCGGGCTCCAGACCAATAAATGTCTGCCAATGTCCTGAAACCAGAGGGCGAGGAACTTTAGGTGTCTGAAAGAAGCCACCATGGAGCGATGAAGGAATGAGTGATGAAATGGCAAAAGAGTGAGGAGGGGCAGAAACAGGAATCCCCTTTAGAGCAGCTGATGCAGAGGTCTCAGAAGCCTACTGGGTCATGATGGACAGTGAACGGGTGAGAATAGGGCTACGATTGCAAGTGAAAGGACGACGCCTACAAGGAGCTATCGTCGGAAGTGACGAATAGCTCGAGGAAAGACTGTCAAGAATAATGTCTCGAGACCGAGGTCATAGAAAGGAACTCCCAAGCTCAGACCTAGGAATTCGCACATAGAACTCTATTCCTGGCAAAAGGAAAAGAACCTAAAGTGTTAGTGGAAAAGAGAGAAAGAGTGAAAAAGTGAAGACAAGACAACACAAGAAAATAAGTTAGCTATGCAATTATTTGTTCGGGTGGCATAAATGGCACACATGCACATGAATGCTACTAACATGCTCTCTCTCACCATGCATGTCCCACATGGAGCTGACCATGTGGAATGCACTCATGGGTTTGGGTTTTTCGACTCTGGTCAGAAAGTAAGGTCCCCGTTCTAAATCCTGGCCAAAGCGCAGGCAGTGAACAGGTGGTGCGTTGGTGGCCTCGTCTCTTGCAGTAGCAAGGAGTTGTACCCTCTACTAGCACCGACACGACCCCAGACAAGGGGGGACAAACTAACAACACGCTCTACGCCTAAGCTATAGAACGGGCTGCTAGGATTGTCCTTCGCAAACTGTGGGTAGATTGACAGGAGAAGATGCATGCGCTATATGATCAAACATGCGATATGCTTTGGTGTCTTTTACTTGCATTTTATTAAACCAGAGGAGATTGTGAGCATTCATTTCTAGTTATGCCCTATTAATTGTTCATTTGAGTTTTTGTGTTTTAACCAGAGGGAATTATGAGCATTTGTCTCTAGTTATTCCTTATTTATTGTTCGTATGAATTTGTGTGTTTTATTTTAACCAGATAGGGAGGCAAACATGTCTCTACTCTCCTAATCATGGCAAATTCGAAAAGAAGGGGAAAAAACACACAATTATGGCATTCAAAAGTCAGACAAAAGGCGTAAACATGGCATGTGCTGGTGTAGTGCTCAAGTAGGTGAATAAAAAGCAAGTATTGACAAACAAAGCATTAGGTCATGTGAATGTGCGGTGGCATAGCAATAGTGTAAAGAAGGCTAAAAAAAGGCATGTTCAGTCAAATATGTACAAGTAACAGAACAAGCAAGCAAGCATAAAGTAAACAAACCAAGGACAAGTTGGGAAACTAGAATGAAAGCTAGAATTTGGTTATCCCCAGTGGAGTCGCCAGTTCCTGTGACCATGCTGGTGGAACCCTTTGCGCGGCTCTCCTACTACTGGGTGCGTGGAAACACTCGAGGAGACCCGATATGGTCACAGCGAAGATGGTGAATCTGGAGGAAGAGACTAAACCCGGAAACACCAAGGGAAGATAAAAAGGATAAGGAAAGGAGTCGCCACCTAGTCTTTTAATGGAAAGACGAGGAAAACCAAGAAGCACAAGAAAATCGAGAAGCAAATAAGATACAGAATGTATGTGTGTGCTCCATGCCTAATGGACAATGCACAAATGAATGCGGGCCAGAGAAAGGGTAAGGATTCTGGTTACGCATGGAGAAGGGGTTAGGCACCCCCATGCACCCGAGAAAACCCGGTCTTTCTAGGTTTCCCTATTGTCAATGGTCTATGGATGTATGCTTGCTTATTCTATATCCTCATGCTAAATATGACTGAAAAGATGCCAAATCGAAGTAAAGAAATGAAACAAAGGAAAAAGTTAATCCGAGGGTCCAATGTAGGCATTGAGAATGCCACTTTACTGTATGCCCTTGGGTGATGAGGAAAATCGTGAAAATCGAGAAATTCTCGGAAAGCATCTCGCAAATCAGCAAAAATTAGGATAAATCCGAGAAAATCAAAAAGGGTAAAATAATCCTCATCTTGGGACAATGTTGGCTTTGTGAAGCCTTTTACTGTACGCCCTCGGGCGATGGAAAGCCAAAACAAATCTAAAGGCGAAAACCATGAGAAATCCATGAAACGACGAGAAAACCAAGTTCGGAACAAGCTAGAAAAGCGTGCGCAAAGCAAGGAAGGAAAGGCAAGAAAACTTGCGCAAAAAGATGTGAAAAAATTTGCAAAATGCATATGTGAGTGTAATAATGAAAATTCAAGGGGCCTTTGTGCAAAAAACCCAAATTCTGATTAAAACAGATATTGTGAAGCCCAAATCATCAAAAATACATAGGAAAACACATTCTATGCAATTATGAAGAAATCGAGGGTCAAATGTGCAAAAATGTGCAATCCTAGTCAAAATGAAGTTTCTTAGGGGTTAAAATGCATTTTTACCACTAAAACATGCGTTTAAAACAATTCAGTGGAAATTCAGGGTAAAAATGCAAGAAAAATGATTCAGAAAAGTTCCAGAAAGTTTCAGGGGCAAAACAATCATTTTACCCCATAAAACAAGCATTCAGAGTAAAATAAGTGAAGTACAGGGGCTAAACTGTAAATTAACAAGTAGAATAAAGCATCCAGAAGAATTTCAGTAAAGACTGAGGGTTAAAATGCAATTTACCCTGAGAAAACATGCTTCAGAAAAGTTTTCAAAAACTTATGAGGCTGAAGTGCAATTTTACCAGCAAAAACATCTTGGATGATTTCAGAAGAATGCAAGGGCTTAAATGCAAATTATCTAGGAAAATGAACTTTCAGAAATATTTCAAGATAGCTCAGGGTCTCTTATGTAAAATTCCTGAATAAAATGCATTAAAAGAAAACTTGAGGGCTTTTGCTAAAGTTTAATGCCTGGAAAACATTATTTTAAATGTTCAGGGGGACAAATGCAATATTTTCAGTGAAAACTTTATTCGAATGATTTTGGAAAATTGATTGGAGGACATATATGAAATGAAAGGACCTACTTGTAATACAAAAAGGATATGAATGTAAGAAAAGAAAAGTTTTAGAAGTTTATTAAAATAAAGGTTTTAATTTGTTTTTAAAAAGGGAAACAAGAAATGACGGTTGCTGACGATGGAGCTTTGCCGCTGCCGACCGTCGGGGGGGCAAACAAGGCTTTCCCATGGTCTGATTTTAGATCAGACCTCACGAGAAGCAAGAAGGGAGAAAGAGAAGGGGATCCAACGGAGTGGATCAAGGATTTGCTGGTGGGAACGGTCTCCCCACCTCCTCCACCGTTGCAGAGCTCCGGTGACGGCGGTGGGGAAGAAGGGGCCTCTGGAGAGCATCGGCGCAGCGATCCAGTGGTTGCGATGGCTTCGTGAAGCATCAGGAGACTTCCTTGACTCTTCTGGAGCAGAGTGGTGGCTGATCGCGCAAGGAGGAGGCTCGCCTATCGCCGCCGTGGCCTTCTCCGGCAGGCGATGCTGCTGGGGTGCTCCAGTGCTCGTGGCTCGAGCCTGGAGGCTTTGGTGGCCTCGCAGGACACGGTGGATGGTTCCTAGGCTGTCAGTGGTGCGTGGCGCAACGGGAGGCTCGAGCTCCTTCTCTGGAGGAGTCATCTTCTCTGGTGACGATGTCTCTAGGCGTGTTCTCTAGCGATCTCGTGCAGCTGTCTGGAGGTGTCGGAGCGGCAATCCAAGGAGCGGGAAAGCACCGGGGAGACTAGAGGGGATGGAGAGGAGACTAGAGGGCCAGGGCCATGCCCTGGATTGCCCCCCCCCAACTACATCGCCGGGAAACAACGACGGTGAGCCCCGGGGACCAATTTCGACCAGAGGAAGGCTCTAGATGGCTCAGAATTGTCTAGAAAGAAGGAGGAGGGATCCAGGAAGCTATGAATTAAACTAGGAGGGATCAGAAGGGGCGTACCTGGCTTGACGGAGCTCTGCAACTCATCGGAGCACTTGGATTCTCCTTCACTCCTCTTTACGAGCTTCCCTTTCTCTTTGGAATTCTCTGGCACGCTCCGCTCTCTTCTCTCTGGCGCCAGAAAGTTTTTTAAATCATGCCTCTACCCTTCCTTTTATAGGTGAGCAGAAGAACGGCGACCCACTGTAACAGACCTCCAACTCCCTAACAGATCGACCAACAGACTTCTAACCTCCTAACCGAAGTCGTCACAACCTAACAAACTAACCAACACTATCCCCTACTACTCCCTTGGTCACCGACAGGGATGAACGGCGATCCAAGCTCCTCCCGCGACTCATCCAATGGCTGGGGTAGCTTGGGTGGCTCTCTGAATCAGTGGTGAGATGGACTGGAGGCTGAGCTCAGTAAGGAAGGATGACTTGAGGCTAAATCGTGAGGGACTAGTGGAGATCAAGTGGGTTCAGTGGGGGAGGAAGGAAGGAAATAAGACTTGTATTATTTGGGTAAAAAAAATTTAATAGGTGGAGATGATAATGAATATGGAGAGGGAGAAATAAAGTATGGATTGGAAGAAAAGAAATGGGTTAAATTGTTTATGGGCGCCTTCATGGGCTTTGGGGCCAAAGTGGACTCACTTGGGGTTAGAGCTCAGCCACCACATCTCCATCCTGCAAAAATTAGGAAATTGGGGTGTCTACACTGGCCATCCTGCTGTAGCACCAGATGGAGGAATGGTGGATCCAGAGGAGCCCTTAGGGGCGACCCATACAGTGTACGCGGCTCCCGCATCTGCTGCACAATCCACGACTGCAGTAGCTCCAGACGCTCTCCTTGCGAGGGTGAATGATTTAGAGCGCACTCTCCGGCATGTGTAGGGTGGGGATCGTCGGTCCTTCCAATTCCGGGACATCTGTTATTTTCCAAAGGCGACTATCCCATCGAATTTCCAAATCCCGGAATTCGACAAATATAATGGTAAGGGCTGCCCGATTTCCCACCTTAGAGCCTATTGTGGAGACCTCGCATAGCTTCAAGCTGACGAGAGATTGCTCATCCACCTGTTCCAGAAGAGTCTTACGGGGCCCGTGTTGAAGTGGTTCACTTCCCTCGACATGGCCACCATCCGGACTTGGGACGACCTTGTCCAGGCATTCCTCGAACAATACTCCTTTAATCTTGACTTAGTCCCAAAGCGGGAGGACTTAGTCGCTCTTAAGCAGAGGCCCAAGAAACGTTTGGGGAGTATGTTGGACATTGGCGGTTATTGGCTTCGTAGGTCAAAGATAGACCCTCCGACGAGGAGTCTATTGAGATCATGATCTGAGGAGTACAGTCAACAGTCGGGGCTCTGCTTAGCATTTAACCAGTCACCACTTTTTCTGCACTGCTTCGGGCGGATGCCCGTGTTGAGAGCTCACTACGCGGCGGTAGTTTTCAGCCACTCTCTGCATTTACCATGCAAGCCACTACCTCACATAGTGGCGCTAGTAGAAGCAACAACAACAATAATGCCAATCCACCTAGGAGGCGGGATCCCTCCTAGAACACAGTTTCCTATATTAGATCCCCTGCTACTCCTACAAATGTCCGCTGGCCCCCGCAACGCCAAGTAGTGTATGCACCCACACCTACACCTAGAGCACAGCATGCATCACACATTACCCCCACTGCCACACCAGTGTACCCTACCCCACTGGCCAAAATGCACGCACCGTTGGCATATCCACAGCCGAAGCGACAACGTCGTGATAGGAGCCACTATACCCCATTAGTGGAGCTGTTGAGCATGGTATTCCCAAAAGGTCGCGTCCCTGCTAAGGCTGCCTGAGGTGTGCCCATCGCCTAATCCACTTCCTACCTCGTATAATGTGAATGTGTTCTGCAATTTCCATCGGGTCGTAGGTCACTCAACGGATAATTACTTGACACTGAGGGACGCTGTCTAGGACTTGATTGACCAAAAGGTCATAGTGATTAGTACTCAGGCAGACGGCGCAGCACCCACACCAGTAGCTGCACAAGCACCACCATCACACACCAATATAGTTAGTCAGCCTTTGCCACAACATTCACCCTCGAGAGCATCAGGTTCCTCGGGAGTCAATTTTGTTTCTTATTCTGAGTCTATTTCAACCCCCATCCTTCCAACCGATTTGATTCATGATGAATCGTCCCCTTTTCCCCACCAGCTGCATCGCTCTTTCCTCGGCGGTTCTGAGGAATCTATTAATATGTTTCATCCGGTTGTCGAGTCAGAGTACACTATGGCGTCGTCTGTCATATACTCCCAACCTCTAGCCTCGATTTGTTTGTCAGCGTGGCCCCAATCTGGCCCGAGTTAGCCACCCTATCCTCATACCCACCAGTATCCTTAGACTTATCCTCAGACTTACCCTCGTGCTTATCCGCATTCTTCCACCACGCCTGTACAGTTAATCGCCCGCCCCCTGGTTGTCGTGACTCTTACCCACGACACGCATCGTGTCCCTTACAACTATGCCACATGAATGTGCGCAGAAGTGACACGATCGGGTAGAGTATACAAACCCCCAACATCAAGGCCTATTTCCTCAACACAGAACCCTAACTTGTCACAAGCCCAGTCTAGATTGCCAACACCCATAGCACCAACCCCTGTCCAATTACAGGCACACTCCCCACAACTGCCTATGGCTAGAGTAGCACCACCTGTCCCTGCCACTAGCAGCCAATCCTTAGCTGATATAACCGGGCAACTTAAGAAGGTTAAAGCCGATATCTCTATTTGGGACCTGATCCACACGTTGGCAAAGCACAGAGAAGCCTTCCTCAGAGTCTTCCATGCTGCCCGTGTATCCCCAACCATAGAACCGACTACCTTACAGAGCATGGTAGGAATGATAGCGGTGCCACAGGTTATCTCCTTCTCTAGTCTAGAGTTACCTCCATCTGGCATCAACCATAATTCCCCCTGTTCATCACCACGTAGTATCGAAGCTTTCGCATCCCACTCACATTGGTAGACAATGGAGCAGGCTTAAATGTTTGCCCCTTGCATACGACAAGTGCAATCGGATTCAAGTCCGAGGACATTACACCAGCCATGAAAGGGATGATAGCATTCGATAATACGCATCATGATGCACTTGGGATCTTAATCATTCCTTTGACCATAGGCCCTGCTCGCTTCGACGTAGAATTCTATGTCGTTGATATTGAACCCTCTTTCAACCTTTTGCTTAGACGCCCTTGGCTTCACAAGCATCAGATCATTCCCTCAACCCTCCATCGTATGATTAAGTTCTGCTGGGATGACAATGTTGTTGTTGTCGTGGCAGAAGATACGGAGAAGGTTGAGTCAGTCTCTGCAGTAGCCCCCCAGACCATCCATTTTGAACCAAAACCTTCTGATGTTCTTTATTGGGTTAACCGGTTTGAGCCGGTTAATTTCATTCCTCCTTTTGAGCACGCCAGCCATTTGGCCACTTGCAGTAACCCTCATTTGATGGTTGATAATTTGTGTCGCAAGTGGGGATATGAGAAAGGATCGCCTCTTGGGCATCATGGCCAAGGAATCGCCGAGCTGATCGAGGCGGAGGAATGGATAGAGCGCGAAGGCTTGGGGTATGAATGTCAGAATCAGAGGAGGAGGTCGTCGCATTTTGGTAAGTCGTCCAAAATTTTTATTCCACAGAATTTAGCAAACTTCACCAGTGCAGGCATCTTGGATCCAAATCAAAGCTCGTACACAGTGTCAGTGTCACAGCCGTCAGTTTGGGTTTATCTGGAAGAATCATATATAGAAAATGGCTAGCTAGAGACAGAGCAGGGCCTTGAGCAGGTCAGCGAGTAGTCACAGAAATATTTAGCATTTTTAGTGTCAGAACTGTCAGCAGTCGGTCAGGCAGTAGTGTTGGAAGATTCAGTCCAGAAGGCAGACACAGGGAGTGGCCTGGAAGATGATGTAATTGGAGATCTAGACGTTTTATTCCAAGAGCAGCTGGATGTGCTCGTAGAAGATTTGGCAGAGCACGACCGAGTTAGGAAAGGAAAGGCAGTCGTTTCACCACCACTGGAATCACCAGTATCACCCTAGGACCAGGCTTCAATCATGGTCATTCATGAGACAGAGAAAAAGTATGCTAGACCAATGGAGTTAATCTCCTGTCAGCCGGGAGACGAGTCTAGTTGGTATTGGCAATTTAAACCTTACCTTGAGGGTGAAGGTCAAAAAAAAAAACAACCTGAGTTAATCGCAAGTAGCACAGGCGGCAGTAGTCTCACCAGTTTGCAGTAGGATAACCGCTAGCATGTAGAATCCTTTGTAAATAGCAGAGAAGAAAAAGAAAATCCAAAAAATATGAAAAAAAAATCAAAAAATGTAAATAGACAGGCATCAACTTTAGAGGCAGGGACCCCTAGCTCCTCAGATCATCCAGATAGGCAAGCAGAAGATGTTGCACAATGTCGATATAAGAACACGAAGGTCATTGTGACTGTCATGAAGCGCCATCAGGGCACGGAATCAGAAGAGATCCTTTCAGTTGACATCACAGATTCGACATTTGAGCAAAAAATCCTGTCAGAGCTTATTGCCTACGGAGAGGAGGATGAGATCAATGGAGCAGATGATGATGGTAATGAGCCATTGTAGTTTCAATTTCATGATAATGATCCAGAAGGTCCAAATCTTCATGTAGAAGAGGAGACAGAGCTTATAAATATCGGCACGGCAGAAGATATTAAAGAAACACGCATTAGTGCCAAATTATCACCACAAGCAAAGCCAGAACTTATAGCTTTCTTGAAAGAGTATGTAGATGTCTTTGCATGGAGCTATGATGACATAGTTGGGTTAGACGTTGAGGAGGTAGTACAAACATTACCACTAATACCAAATTTGAAGCCAGTCAAGTAGAAGCTTCGTAGATGGCGACCTCAGTGGCTCCTGAAGCTTAAGGAGGAATTCATGAAGCAGCATAAAGTCAATTTTCTTAAGGTTGTGTTGTATCGTGAGTGGCTCGCCAATGTGGTGCCTGTACTGAAGAAAGATGGGCAGGTTCGCATGTGCATTGACTATCGAGGCCTCAATAAAGTGAACCCCAAAGATAATTTCCCGCTCCCCCACATAGATATTCTGGTGGACAACACCGCAGGACATAAAATGTTGTCATATATGGACGGGTTTTCAGGATATAATCAGATTAGAATGGCCAAAGAAGATATGGAGAAGACGTCCTTCATTACCCCATGGGGAGTCTTCTGTTATAGAGTAATGCCATTCAGACTGAAGAATGCAGGCGCGACATACCAAAGGGCCATGACAGCTTTATTCCACGATCTTATGCACCAAGAGGTTGAAGTGTATGTGGATGACATGATTGCCAAGTCGAAAGAGCCCGAGGATCATCTCTCCTGTTTAAAGAAATTGTTTGACCGCTTGAGGACGTTTAAGCTCCGCCTCAACCCCAACAAATGTGTATTCGGGGTATCTTTTGGAAAGCTCCTGGGTTATATTATCAGTCAGAGAGGGATTGAAGTCGACCCTCACAAGGCTAGAGCTATTATTGACATGCCTCCCCCAGCCACTGAGAAGGAAATTCGCGGATTATTGGGGCGGCTACATTAGCCAGTTCATTGCACAACTTACACCTATATGTGAAGTCGACTCCTGAGGAAGAATGCCCGAACGCACTAGAATGATGAATGTCAAGCAACCTTTGACAAGATCAAGCAGCTTCTGACAAAACCTCCAGTTTTAGTTCCCCCCACGCTAGGACGGCCTCTGTTATTATATCTCTCAACAACACAGTATTCTATGGGCGCAGTCCTAGGACAGCATGATGAATCAGGGCATAAAGAGAGGGCTATCTACTACCTCAGTAAGAAGTTCAATGACTGCGAGGTCAATTACAACCCGATAGAGAAAGCCTGCTTATCTTTGGTGTGGGCCGCTCAACGTCTTAGGCATTATGTGATGGCATACCCAGTCTTGCTATTATGTCGGCATGATCCTATCAAGTATTTATTTCAGAAGCCAGCTTTGGTGGGCAGATGTGTGAAATGGCAAGTGATGCTGTCACAATATAATATCACATTTGTCACACAGAAGTCCATGAAAGGACAAGCGATGGCAGATCATTTGGCCGACCTACCCTTGCTAGAATATCAACCGTTGCAGACACAATTCCTAGATGAAGACATCTTATTTGCCATGGGCGACGAAAAATCAGAAATCCCTCAAGACAAGCATCAATGGTGTTTGAATTTTGACGGTGCAGTCAATAAAAGAGGAAGAGAGATTGGTGCAGTTTCGACAACGCCGCAAGGACAGCTAATCCCCTTTGCGAGGAAACTGACATTTGAATGCACAAATAACGAAGTCGAATACGAGGCATGCATTCTAGGATTACATGTGGCAAAAGACCAGGGTGTCTGAGAACTCCAAGTATATGGAGACGCAATATTGGTCATTTCACAAATCAATGGTGACTGGAAAACAACGGACCAAAAACATGTGTTATATCATGAGCATTTGCTGAAGCTGGTTGTTGAGTTCGATAATGTGAAGTTTTCCTTCATGAGTCGAGACAAGAATGCGTACACAGACGCTTTAGCTACCCTGGCATCATGGTTATCTCTCCCAGAGGCACAGGCTATGGATATCTTAGTCACTTGTGTAGAGCAGCCAGCACATTGCATGCATATTCAGGAAGCACCACCAACAGATGAATTGCCCTGGTATAATGTTATTAAAATTTTCTTGGAGACTAGCAGTTTCCCTTTTGGCATTTCTGCAACAGATAAGAAGACTTTGATACGGTTGGCCTCCAAATATGTGCTCGGGGCAGGGCAGCTATACAGAAGATCTTATAATCAAATGCTTCTTAGGTGTGTGGACAAGAAGGAGGCAGATATGTTAATGTTAAAGGTTCATGTAGGCACCTGCGGTCCACATATGAATGGAGTTCTTTTAGCCAAGAAGATTATGCTGCAGGGATATTTCTGGTCCACTATGGAAACAGATTGTTGCTGATTTGTGAGAAGTTGCCACAACTGCCAAATACATGGCAATTTTATACATGCTCCCCCACAACAGTTACATACCATGTCATCACCTTGGCCTTTTTCCACTTGGGGAAATGATGTTATCGGGGCCATTCATCCAGCAGCATCCAACGGACATCGTTACATTCTTGTGGCAATCGATTATTTTACAAAGTGGGTCGAGGCAGCATCATATAAGACAGTAACAGTGGCAGTCATAGAAAAATTTATCAAGAATAATACTATCGCCAGATATGGTGTTCCACATGCCATCATATCAGATAATGGGACCAATTTCATAGTGTAGACACCCTGATTTTGGGGTGACTCATAGATGAGCTTTCCAGATGTTGCTTTGGATGTGGCTAACCCTTGAATCCTATTAGCTAAACCAAATCTAGACCTATAGCAGGCTCGTAACCCAACTAGAAATCTAGACAAGTAGGGGAGAGCACCTAGCTAGCACACCTACCTGGCACACCTAGCTGGCACACCTACCTAGCGCACATACTTGGAGCACATACCTGGTGCACAACCATTTCTCAGGCTGCTGGCTGCTGGCTTTCCACCTCCCGTGGCTGTTACCTCCACCAACGAATATGCCATGGTATCTTCCAGGCTTTTCATGTACGAGGCTCCTTGCTATCCCAGGAGTTACCCTTGAAAAATCCCTATATATAGACCCCTATAGGCAACCATTTGGGGTTAGACACACACAGCTACAGCCAACCTTCTCCAGAATTCTACAAATATCCACTTGAACTCTCAAGCTTTTCCTTGCATCTAGAGATATTCTCAGCCCTTCCAAAGCATCAAGGAGCTTATTATCTTGGGTCTTTCTTTTCTTTTTTGAAGGAACATCTTGGACAAGGTAGGCCCTTCC
>JAMKQA010034680.1:0-14979 GCA_024699735.1 Posidonia australis | reverse complement strand
TTGCGGAGTTCTGATTAATATTCTGATTTTTGCTGGAATGATCTGCCGCTCTTGATAAGACACTTAAATCTTTTTCAAGTTATAATATTTATGAAAATATGCACAAGTGAATAATCATCAAAATTAATGTAATATTTCTAACAGTAACTACATCCAGGTGGAAAGCCAACCTGGCTGGTCTTGTCTCGATCTCAGACGCAAATGACTCGAAGATAAAAGAAAATGAACTCCAAGAGTCGAATAAGACTCGAGCCATCCGATCGACTACAAGAAAAGATCCTAACATCAACACATTATAACCATAATCATAATCATAATAAAAGATAGTGTTGATCACATATAAGATCCATTATTACAAGACAAGATTTAACTCATATAGCCGTACTAATTCTCACCTTCTACCACATCTCCAGATTGACTAGCATCTGGGACAACAATGAAGAACACTCTCCCCTTGGTAGGCTGACGTGGGGCATCTCCTGCTGGCTTTGGCTGACTGGGACAATCCTTTTGATAGTGTCTGGACTTCCCACAGTTGTAGCATACTACACTGTCTAAGCTCCTCTACCTGTGCCAACACTATGCCGCTACATGCCCCTTCTTACCAGGAACGTGGCACAGTCCCAACTTTAAGCCGCTGCTAGATCCTACATGGCTAAAACCCACACTCTCTTCTCTACCAGACGTAGGCCTCTCCTTCCACTTCTTTCCTGAGCTGCTAGAACTCCCAGAACTTGGCGGTCCAGTGATCGAAGGTCATGAAACAAAAGGTTGGGAAACAGAAGGTCGAGAAACAGACTTCCTCCCCTTTTCCTTCTTTAGGATACTCTTCCTAAAATAGCCTACGATCATCCGCATAGCGGCTGGCAAGCTCAATAGCATCCGCTAAGGTCTGACATCTGAAACCGATAACTCTAGATCTCAACACAAGATTTAGTCGTCCTTCCATAAATTTCTTGACTCTGTTCTTCTCAAAAACTATAGCCCGAGAGACTACTCCAGCTGAAGGAAGGACAACTCATACTCAGCCACGGTCTAGCTTCCCTACTTCAGGTTTCGGAAATCTCTGTCCAGCTTATCCCTCTTATGCTCAAGGAAAAACCTCTCATAAAACACCTCTTGAAATTCTTTCCAAGAGATCATCAGCAGGTCCACACTCGGAAACTTGGTGCGGCACACAACCCTCCACCACTGATCCACAGCACCTGAAACGCTGCGATGCGGACCCATTTCTCTACTAGACACTCGATCCCTTCTAGGATCTTCTCTACTTCTAGGAACCAAGTCTCACACTCCTTTGTTGTGCTATGCCCATCAAAAGTTGGTGCGCCCAGCTGGCGGAACTGCTTGAGCCACAGGTCTCCTTTCGCCTCATCCCTACTGTTACTGTCAAAGAACTGGGCAAAACCCCGCATCATCTCGCCGAACTCTCGTCTCATATCCCTCCATGCACTGCACTTTCCGGTCTTGGAGTCAGGCACAAGGACCTTGCCACGGCTGCGGCCTCGGCGAAACATCTTCCTGACAGTACAACAAAAAAATACAATAACCAAAATCAAGTGCAAACCCTCTACTGTGCAGTCCCCTGGAGCCACTAGACTGGACATCACCAAGCCGGTGCACTAGGTGTAACCTTAGCTCTGATACCACTGTAACGCCCCGAACTTGAGCACGTTACCTAAATCACAGAATCATAAGCAAATTACATAAATTACAGTAATAATTAAATAACTGTAACTAAGGCTCGCCTCCAGGAAATGATGTGCAGTTAGAAGCTCTTACTCTGGCACCGGAACTTGATTGCACCTGACCTACACCTGAAAACCAACCAAAGCACGTGTGACTGACATCTAAGTGGCCCAGTACGCACCCCAAACACACACACAACAAAACTCGGCAAAATTACTAGAAACACAATTTTTAATTTTATAAAATATGGTTTTCTTTGAAAATCCATTTCAAAACATCATTTGCTCTTTTTCTTTAAAACACCTGGAAATTTGTTTCCAAATCATGCCCTTTCAAAACTCAATTCACTTTTTTTTTTCCAATGTTTGGGAATTCTTCCCAAAACCATGTCATTTTCAAAACTCATATCTCTTTTCAAAACTCATCTTTAAAACCATTCTTTTATTCCAAGAAATCCATATTCTTGAACAGGTCCAACCTAAAACCCAATGCCTCATAGGGCTCGAAACCAAAATCACAGACATGGGCTGGTAACTGGTTAAGTGGTGAAGTTCCCCATGTGGGAGGACACCACCCCAGCCCACTGGCCTCAATTTCTTCTCATACATGCATGGGGATACGTCTTTATCTGACGTCCCATCGGTGACCCAAACAACTAGATCATGTCCCCAGGCTCAGCCTACACCATTACAAACATCGGTAACCACGATCGTGTCTGACAATTGATATCTTTCAATTTGTCGACAACGTCCACTCATGGTCCTACACTGGTAACCACGGTCGTGTCTGACAATTGGTTTCTTTCGAGTATCATTCTCCTACCCTATTGTCGACACCAACCCTTGTGATTCCATAACACATTATTAGTATTTTATTTTCAAAACTCTTGAGTTTTCCTTTTAAAACCATTTCCATTTCATTCTTTCATTGCAAGAATCTTTTTCATGCAACACATGACCCTCTACTAGGGTCTCAACTCAAATTCATGAAAAACCATACTTTGAAACCATAAATTGGGTCTCATGACCAAAAATCACACATTTAATCACCTTCATTCATTTTTAGGGCTTCAAGCCCAAAACCATGTCCAAATACATATTTGGATTCCATATTCCTCCATGACATTTACATGGGAAAAATACCATTAACACGTGCTCATTATCTATTTAAAACTATTAAATTTCCATTCTTCTATTCACATTCATATATCAGGGTCAGGGCAAAATCGGTAGACCAAATTCTAGGTTCGATATACCGAAAATCCCTGATTTGGTATACCAAACCTTTTTGGTATACCCAAACTCTCTATTTCGGTCGACCAAGGGTTTTCGGTCTACCGAAACCAAGGGCTTGGCTTAATCTGACAGGGATTCGGTATGCCGAACCCCGTTCAGCATGCCGAATCACCTGTGGCCAAGGCACTCCCTCAGCTTATACACGAAACGATCGCCAGAAATGGGGACCTCCGGCAGATCCCTCAAACATGCATCATAAAACATGGATAAATCTTGGGGTGTAGACCCTTGAGTCTACTTCAAAACCCCTCAAACCAATCATGAATCCATTCATCATGCAATCCATACAAAAATCATAAAGGCATGAAGCTCGTTTTAGGTTACTGTAGCATGTATACAAAATCTCATACAAATCCATGTAAATTCGTCCTAACTGCATGATTTCTACGTATTCATGCTATCCATCACTGTTTCATCCATCCAACTATTTTTCTATGATTTTACATGCATTTATTCTCGTTTTTCATGCATTTAACATATTAAGCCACCAACACAGAACGGAGGAGAAAGAGGGGTCATGTACCTGAAGTGGCACCCTTGGTGTCCTCCCTACACTCCGACACAAACCCGGTGACTCACGGCGGTAGCGCATAGGACTCAGCTCTCCTCTTCTCCCTTTGGCTCGCGCACCGTTCCTCTTTTCCTTCTTTCTCTCTTGGCTTCCACCCACCACTGCCTCCTTCCTCTTTATCTCCTCCTCCTCCTACATTGCGTCAGCCACCCATCCTATCACCTTGCGTCAAAGGGGAAGGGGAGACACAGGCTTCGTCCTGTGGTGGCACAGGTTGGGGAAGAAGATGAAAGGAGGAGATGGGGACAAAGGCTCGTGAGGGAGAAAAGAGAAAAAGGAAAGGAAGAAAAGAGAAAAGGACGGACACGTAAACCAAGGCAACTGTGCATCCTCAAATCGAACCCCACCTTGGTCCCACAATACAAACAGGTGCACAGAAAGCCAACCAAATCCTCACAATCACATGAAACAATAGATTATCCATTAATAAACCATTTATACAATATTACAATTGATTACATGGTTTACAATTAAAATGGATAATCAGGCCCAGATGTCACATCCTACCCCCTTAAAAGAATTTCGTCCTCGAAATTCAGCTCTAGTAAAACAAGTAGAGATACTGTCTCTGGATGTCCACCTCACGCTCCCAAGTAGCCTCCTCTGTACCGTGGTGTTGCCATTGAACCAACACCAATGGAATCACTTTATTCCTGAGGACTTGCTCTTTCCAGTCCAGTATCTAAACTGCATTTTCAATCATAGACAGGTCCTCTTGCAGCACCTCTGGCTGCACTGGTATCACCTAGGACTCATCGGCCAAACACTTCCTCAACATAGATACATGGAAGGTGTTGTGTACACCAGCCAACTCTGGAGGCAGATCTAGTCTGTATGCTACCTCACCAACCCTTTTCATAATCTGGTATGGTCCGATGTATCTTGGGCTCAACTTGCCTCTCTTCCCGAACCGCATTACTCCTTTGGTTGGTGACACCTTCAGAATACGAAGTCTTCTACCTCGAATTCCAAAGGTCTCTGCCTCCTATCTGCATAACTCTTCTGCTGACTCTGGGAAGACAATAGCCTTTTCTTAATCATGTCCACCTTGCCCTCATACTGCTGTGCAATCTTGGGCCCAACCTACTATCTCTCACCCACCTCACTCTAGCAAGTGGGTGTCCTACAAGGTCTGCCATACAATGCCTCATATGGTGCCATTCCAATATTGGCATGGTAACTGTTATTATATGCAAACTCAATCAGAGGTAAGTGATCCTCCCAGTTACCAACAAAGTCCAAGGTGTAGGCCCTCAACATGTCCTCTAGTGTCTGGATGGTCTTCTCTATCTGGCCATTTATCTAGGTGTGAAAGCCGGTACTAAAGTACAACACTGTACCAAAAGCCTCCTGTAAAGCTCCCTAAAACCTCGATGTAAACCTCATGTCTCTGTCAGACACAATAGACATTGGGACCCCATGCAATCTCACAATCTTTAAAACATACAACTCTGCCAGCTTTGCCAAAGGAAGATTCACCCTTATTGGCAAGAAATGTGTCGATTTCGTAAGGCAATCCACAATCACCCAAACTGTATCATTCTTTCTTCGGGTCCTTGGCAAACCTGTCAGAAAGTCCATCGACAGATTTTCCCATTTCCATACTGGAACGTCTAGAGGCTGCAAAGTCCCTTTGGGCTTCTAGTGCTCTATCTTCACCATCAGTTAGGTTGCACACTTTGCCACATATTCGGTAATTTCTCTTTTCATCGCAGGCCACAAGAAATTCCTCTTCAGGTCTTTATACATCTTGGTGCTTCCTGGATGAATAGTGTATCTGGCGCGGTGAGCTTCGTCAAGCAGACTATTCTTGATTTCCTCCACTTGAGGCACATATAATCTCCGATCGTACCTTAACCCATCGTCTACCCCTACTAAAAAGTGAGGGGCATTTCCAACTTCCAACTTCTTCTAGATATCTGGCACAAAAGAATCATATTGCTGAGTAGTGACAATTGCCTCGATCATCCTCAGGCAAATAAACAAATTGGCCAACACAACCCTGGTAGCTCCCTGAGACTGTCTCTGAGGTCTGCATTCCACTAGCCTTTCCAAGATAATGTATATGGAAAATGAAAAATGAAAATAGACGGTTTTAAATGGATAATGGACATGTATTAATGAGGTTTTCCTCATGTGGATGACATGGAGGAATATGGAATTCAATAAATGAAATTGAATATGGTTTTTGGCTTGAAACCCCAAAAATGAAAAGAAATTGATAAATGTTTGGTTTAATGTGATTTTTGGGTATGAGACCAAATAATGAATATGAATGCATGGTTTTGTACGGTTTTGAGTTTGGGACCCAAATGAAGGATTAGAGTTGCATGGAAGTGACTTCCAGCAATGAAAAAGGGAATGAATAATGGCTTTCAAAAGAAAATCCAAGAGTTTTGAAAAGAAAATGATAATGTGTTGTGGAGCCACGAGAGATTGGTGTCGGCAATGTGGTAGGAGTATGAAACTCTAATGAAACCAATTGTTAAATACAACTGTAGTTACCAATGTGGAATCACGAGATGTTAGTGTCAGCAAATTGGTATGAAACCAATTGTCAGATACGACCATGGTTACCGAGTTTTGAGACGATGTAAGCTGAGCTTGGGTGTATGAACCTAGGTGTTCATGTCATCAATGGGACATCAGGAAAAGACGTATCCCCGTGTATATGAAATGAAATTGAGTCCTGTGGGTCAGGGCAGTGTCCTCTCGCACGGGGAACTTCACCATAGCAGTGCAGGGACGTAGGGAAATTGGTTTCCTCACCTACTACTTGTGTGCCCGATTACCTCTGATCAAGGTAACACCAATAAGAAAAGTAGAAATAAAATATGTGGTTTTAGCTAAAATTAGACTTAGGCATTGTCTTAAGATTCTAGCAACGAATGAAAGTCATGTTTTAACCAGTTGCTAGCCAATATATATGGTTTTGTTTTGAGTCCTGTGAGGTCTTGTGCTTTAGGCTAAATCTTGTCGAAAATGTGAATTTTTCAGAACGCATAAAAGGTTTAAAGATGCATTAATTGAGAAAAATATGTGTTTTTGAAAAGGACATGGTTTTGGATAGAGATTCCAAATGTTAAAAAAAAAAGAAATGATATTTTAGAATGGATTTTTGAAAAACCATGTTTTGTAATAATTTAGACTTGTGTTTTCTTGTTGTTTTGCCATGGTTTGTGTGTGGGGCACGTACTTAGTGACTTAGATGTCTGTCACACGTGCTTTTTTTGGTTTTCAAGTGCAGGCGGTAGTATAGTCCAGTTCTAGTGCCCTAGTAGGAGCCACTAGTCGCACATTATTCTTAGGGGTGAGCCTTAGTTAGTTACAGTTATTTGATTTATACTGTAATTATTATGGTTGCCTATGATACTATGATTAGGTAACATACCCAGGTTTGGGACGTTATAGAGTGGTATCAGAGCTAAGGTTACACCCAGTGCATCAACTTGGTGATGCTTAATCTTGTGGCTCAGCGGGACTACACAGTAGAGAGTCTTGCACCTAACCATGGATGTTGTTTGCCCTTGTTGTGCTGGCAGAAAGATGTCTCGTCGAGGCTGAAGTCATGGCAAGGCCCTAGTGCCTGACTCAGAGGTGGAGGAGGGCAATGCTTAGAGGGGCATGCAGTGGGATTTTGGTAAGATGATGCGGGGTTTTGCCCAGTCCTTGGCAACAACAGCAAGGATGAGGCAAAAGGAGACTTGTGGGTCAAGCAGTTCTGCCAACTAGACATGTCAACTCTAGATGGGCGCGACACACCAAAGGAGTGTAAGGCTGTAACGCCCCAATCCTGGGCATGCTACCAAAACACAGTATCAAGCATAATTACACTAATCATAGAAACATCAAATAACTGTAACTAAGGCTCACCTTCAGGATCACAATGTGCGGCTAGAAGCTCCAACTCCTGCACCGAAACTCGGCTACACGCGGTCTGCACCTGAAAACCAAATAGCACGCGTGAGTGACATCTAAGTCACCCAGTACGCGTCCCAAAACATACAAACCACAAAACCTCGGCAAAACCATAAATCTCATTTCTTATCATTTTTCAAAACTTGGTTTTCTTTTTTTGAAATTCATCCTTTCTTTTATTACACAATCACTTGGGAATTCAATCCCAAGCCATGCTTTTTCAAAAGCCATGTTTCCTTTTCTTTTCTCAAAAAGTTTGGAAATTCATTCCAAAACCACTTTTTCTTTCAAAACATTCCTTTACATTTCTTTCAAAAACCTTTGGAATTCATTTTCCAAAATATTTCCATTTCCAATATTTGGGGATTTCTTCCCAAACACACTTTCAAATTCACATTTATGACCAGATCCAACCTAAAACACAATGCCCCATTGGGCTCAAAACCAAATCATAAACACTGGCTGGCAACTAGTTAAAACATCATCATTTCTTTTCAGGATTTTAGGACCATTTCATCATTCCAATCCTGACCAAATCACATTTCTCTTTCTTTATTCATTGCCACTTTTCTTTACTGTTGTTACCTTGATTAGGGGTAACCAGGCACACAAGCAGTAGGCGAGGACATCCTTCCCCTACCTTCCTACACTGCCACGATGAAATTCCCCGTGTGGGATGTCATCGCCCTGGCCAACCGACCTCAATTTCATTTTCATAAGTGCACGGGGATACATCTTTGTCTGATGCCCCAGTAGATGACCCAAACAACTAGGTCCAATGACCCAAGCTCAGCCTACACCGTCGATGACCCGAACAACTAGGCTCAAAAGCCCAGGCTCAGCCTACACCACTACGAGCTCGGTGACCCGAACAACTAGGTACAACGACCCAGGCTCAGCCTACACCGTCGGTGACCTGAACAACTAGGCTCAAAAGCCTAGGCTCAGCCTACACCGCTACGAGCTCGGCAACCACATTATCAGTGTTCCATTTCAAAACTCTTTGAATTTCCTTTCAAAACCATTTTCCATTTCATTCCATTCTTTTCGTTGCAGGACTCTAATTCCTTGCAACACTTGACCCTCCACTGGGGTCCCAACTCAAGCCATGAAAACCATGCTTGAAATCATAAATTGGGTCTTATGCCCAAAACCACATAAAACCATCTTTTCCATTCATTAATAGGGTCTAAAATCCACAACCACACCCAAATCCATTTGTTTGGGGTTCCACATGCCTCCATGTCATTACATGCGGAAACATCATTCATATAAACCCACTATACCATTAAAACCATTTAACATTAATTAAAATTCACATTTTAACATCCCAAGTTCAGCGCAAAAACGGCATACCGAATTTTCAATTCGGTATTCCGAAATTCCCTGTTTCGGTATACCGAATATTTTCGGTATGCCAAAACCCTCTGTTTCGGTCAACCATGAAATTTCGGTCTACCAAACCCTGGGTTCTGGCTTAATCTGCTAGGATTTCGGCATACCGAATTTATTCAGTACAGGGCACACCCCTTTCCGGGCAGTGAAAAATCGCCCCAAGTGGGAGTCCCGATCGGACCTCCCAAACATTCACCAACAATTTCCATAAAATCATGGGTTGTAGACCCTCAAGTCTACTTCAAAACCCCTCAAACCATTCATGATTCCATCGACTACACAGTTCAAATGAAAATCACAAGGGGAAGGGGCTCAAGAACGGCTATTGTAGCCTTCAACCCCAAAATCACATTTTCCCCACAAACATCAATCCTAACCGCATGATCTCTATATTCTCATGCCATACATCACATTCCCAGTTATTTCATGATTTTTCTACAATTCAACATGCATTTCTCTTAATTTCATGCAATTAACCCATCCTTAATAAAAACTAAACGGAGGAAGGGAAAGGAGTCGCGTACCTGGCCCAGCGACTCTCCTCGCACTCCGGTGAACCTCCTCGTGCCCTGGAAAACCTCCTCGGCCGGCGGAACCCACTGGTGGCTCACCCCACCTCCTCGGTTACGCGCCACTCCTCTCCCTCTCCTCCTCTCTCGGTCACCCCTTCCTCTCTTCGCATGCCGCGGCCTCCGTTTATCCTCTTCTCCTCCCGCGTCATGCCGGCCGTCCATCGCATTTGAGGAGATGGCGAGGCACGGACCGGTGTCGCTGGTGGCACGGGGCGGGGAAGGGAAGGAAGAAGACGGGGGAAAAAAATAGTGTGGGCTCGTGAGAGGATGGAAAGAAAGGAGAAAAAGAAGGAAAAGAATGGAAGAAAAGATAGACACGCAAACCAAGACGACTGTGCACCCTCAAGCTGGACTCCACATTGGTCCCAAAGCACAAACAGGCGCACAGACAACCAACCACAAGCTCACACAATCAAGAAATAACATATTATCCATTAATAAACCATTTAAGCAATATAACAATTAATTACATGGTTTACAAATAAAAATGGATAATCAGGCCTAGATGTCACAAAGGCTTGGTTCTTAGAGGTAGAGATCGAGTGTCCAGCAAAGAAGTAGGTCTGGATCGCAACATTTTAGCTCAATGGTACTATGGATCAGTGGTGGAGGGTTACACGCCGTACCAAGTTTCCTAATATGGACCTACTGATGATCTCTTGGGAGGAGTTCCGAGAGGTATTCTATGAGAGGTTCTTCCTTGAGCATGAGAGGAACAAGCTAAACAGAGAATTCCAGTACCTCAAGTAGGGAAGCTTGTTAGTGGCTAAGTATGAGTCATCCTTCCTTCGACCGAAGTAGTTCTCTCAGGCTGTGCTTTTCGAGAAGAACAGAGCCAAGAAATTTGTGGAAGGACTTAATCTAGCACTGAGATCTAGAGTCATTGACTTCCAATGTCAAACCTTAGTGAATGCCATTGAGCTTGCAAGCCGCTATGTGGATGTTTGTAAGTTGTTTCAGAAGGAATACCCTAAGAAGGATAAAGGGAGGAAGTCTGTCTCTCAACCTTCTATCACTAGAGCATTGAGTTTCGGAAGTTCTGGTAGCTCCAGGAAGAAGTGGAAGGAGCAGCTTGCATCTGGTAGAGACAAAAGTGTTGGATTTAGCCAGGTGGAATCAAGCAGCGGCCCGAAGGCAAGACCTTGCCACGTTTGTGGTAAGAAGGGGCATATAGCGACACAATGTTGGCATAGACAAAGAAGTCTAGACAGTGTAGTGTGATACAACTGTGGGAAGTCCAGACACTATCAGATGGACTGTCCCAATCCGTCAAAGCTAGTAGGAGATGCACCTCGTCAGCCAACCAAGAGGGGAGAGTGTTCTCCATTGCTGCCCTAAATGTTGGTCCATTGGGAGATGTTGTGGAAGCTGAGAATTAGTATGGCCGTATGAGTTAAATCTTGTCTTGTAATAATGGATTCTATATGTAATCGACACTATATTTGGTTATGACTATAATTATGATTGTGGCTATGATGTGTTGATGTTAGGATCTTTTCTTGTGGCCTGGATGCTAGGAGTTTTGTTTCTTTTGTCTCCGAGTCATTTATTGCTAAGATCAAAACCAAGCTAGCTAGGTTGGCATTCCACCTAGATGTAGTTACTCTTGAGAGAGCACAGTCTAGCGTGGAGATATCTGAGACCAGTTGATGTTCAGTTGAGAGATAGGAATTTTCAGGCCAGTTTGATCTTGATGGACATGCAAGATTATGATGTTATCTTGGGAATGGTTTGACTGGCACAACATTCAGCCATGATTGATTGTGCCAAGAGAAGAGTTCTAGCAAAGTGTCTAGGCCAAGGCTAGTGCATAGTGCAAGGTACCAGACCAGGTAAGCCCAGGAAGGTGATATCTACAATCAAGGCCTATCGTCAATTGGCGAAGGGTTGTATGGGCTACTTAACCTGTGTGACTGTTTCTACTTCGTCTGTATTTGGAGTTCAAGATTTACTAGTGGTGCAAGAATATCCTGATGTATTTCTAGAGGAATTGCCTGATATGCCACCACACAAGGAAGTGGAGTTTGTGATTAATCTTGTGCCAGGATCAAGTCCTATTTCAAAAGCTCCATACAAGATGGCACTTGTTGAATTGAGGGAGCTTTAGAATCAGTAGCAGGAACTGATGGACAAGGGATTTATTCATCCTAGTATTTCACCTTGGGAAGCACCAGTATTGTTCGTTAAGAAGAAGGACGATTCACTTCGACTCTGCATAGACTACCGGATGTTGAACTAGATCACTGTCAAGAACAAGTATCCACTACCCAGAATTGATGATTTATTCGATCAATTGTAGGGAGCATCGGTGTTTTCAAAGATAGACTTGAGATCCAGATATCATCAGTTGTGGATCAGTGAGCTAGATATGCAGAAGATAGCCTTTCGCACCTGTTATGGACATTACGAGTTTTTGGTTATGCCATTTGGGTTGACGAATGCTCCGGCTGCCTTCATGGACCTGATGAATAGGGTGTTCAGGCCTTATTTGGACTAGTTTGTGGTCATCTTTGTGGATGATGTCCTGGTATATTCTCCAGATATCCAAGCCCACTAGAGGCATTTGAGGACCGTACTCGAGATGTTGAGGCGACGTCAGCTTTATGCCAAGTTCTCCAAGTGTGAGTTTTGACTAGAGGAGGTGTCCTTCCTTCATCATATCATCTCAGGAGAAGGCATCAAGGTAGACCCAGCCAAGGTGGAAGCTGTGAATAGTTGGGCCAGACCGAAGGTAGTAACTGAGATTAGATGTTTCCTTGGCCTGTTAGGATATTATAGGAAATTCATCCAGAATTTCTCCAAGATTGCTGCACCCTTGACCAGATTGACCAGAAAGGAAGTGGACTTTTCCTGGGATTCGCAGTGTGAGGAGAGCTTCAATGAGTTGAAGGCTCATCTAATGTTAGCCCTAGTTTTGACTTTGTCTTCTAGGAGTGGAGGTTTCACGGTTTACAGTGATGCTTGAGGGACCAGCTTGGGGTGTGTGCTGATGCAGCATGATAAGGTGGTGGTGTACGCCTCACGCTAGTTAAAAGATTATAAGAAGAACTATCCCACCTATGACTTGGAAATGGCAGCTATTGTGTTTGCCTTGAAGATTTGGAAGCATTATCTCTATGGCGAACAATTTGATGTATATACAGATCACAAGAGTCTAAAGTACATCTTAACTCAAAAGGATCTAAACCTTAGACAGGGGCATTGGGTGGAGTACATCAAGGATTATGACAATCGCCTATTATATCATCCAGGAAAAGCAAATGTAGTTGTAGATGCTCTAAGCAGACGCACTCATGTCATGGCTAGCCTGATGATTCGTGAATGGAAATTGTTAGAGAGGCTAGTAGAGTGTAGACCATGGAGACAGTCTCAGGGAACTGCTAGAGTTGTGTTGGCAAATTTGTTTATTCGCCTGACAATGATCGAGGCGATTGTCGCCGCTCAGCAATATGATTCTTTTGTACCAGATATCTAGAGGAAGTTGGAAGTTGGGAATGCCCCTCACTTTTTAGTTGGGATAGACGGTGGGTTGAGGTATGACCTGAGGTTGTATGTGCCTCAAGTGGAGGAAATCAAGAATAGTCTACTTGATGAAGCTCACTACTCCAGATATACTATCCATCCAGGAAGCACCAAGATGTATAAGGACCTGAAAAGGATTTTCTGGTGGTCTGGGATGAAGAGGGAAATTGCTGAGTATGTGGCAAAGTGTGCAACCAACCAGATGGTGAAGATAGAGCACCAGAAGTGCAGAGGGACTTTGCAGCCCTTGGACATTCTAGTATGGAAATGGGAAAATGTGTCGATGTATTTTATGACGAGTTTGCGAAGGACCTGAAGGAAGAATGATATAGTTTGGGTGATTGTGGATCACCTTACAAAATCGACACATTTCTTGCCAATGAGGGTGAATCTTCCCTTGACAAAGCTAACAGAATTGTACGTTGTAGAGATTGTGAGACTACATGACGTTCCAGTGTCTATTGTGTCTAACAGAGACACGAGATTCACATCGAGGTTCTAGGGAGCATTACAGGAGGCTTTTGGTACAGTGTTGAGTTTTAGTACAGTCTTTCACCCCTAGACAGATGGTCAGACAGAGAGAACCATCCAGACACTAGAGGACATATTGAGGGCCTACGCCTTAGACTTTAGTGGTAGTTGGGAGGATCATTTACCTCCGATTGAGTTTGCATATAATAACAATTACATGTCTGTATTGGGATGGCACCATATGAGGCATTGTATGGCAGACCCTACAAGACACCCACTTGCTGGAGTAAGGTGGGTGAGAGATAGTTGGTAGGTCCTGAGATCGTACAACAATACAAGGGAAAGGTGGACCTGATTAGAAAGAAGTTGTTGTCTGCCTAGAGCCGGTAGAAGAGTTATGTAGATAAGAGGCGGAGACCTCTAGAATTCAAGGTAGGAGACTTCGTTTTCCTGAAGGTGTCACCCACCAAAGGAGTAATGCGGTTCGAAAAGAGAGGCAAGCTGAGCCCCAAATATATCGGACCATACCAGATTACCAAGAGAGTTGGTGAAGTGGCATACAAACTAGATCTGCCTTCAGAGTTGGCTAATATACACAGCACCTTGTATGTGTCCATGTTGAGGAAATGTATGGCTGACGCGTCCTAGGTTATACCAGTGCAGCCAAAGGAGCTTCAAGAGGACCTATCTATGATTGAGAATGCAGTCTAGATACTAGACAGAAAAGAGCAAGTCCTTAGGAATAAGATGATTCTATTGGTGTTGGTTCAGTGGCAACACCATGGTACAAAGGAGGCTACCTAGGAGTGTGAGGTGGATATCCAGGCACAGTACCCCTACGTGTTTTCTTAAAGATGAATTTTGAAGACGAAATTCTTGTAAGGGGGTAGGATGTAACATCTAGGCCTAATTATCCAGTTAATGTAAACCATGAGATTAATTGTAATATTTGAATATGGTTTATTAATAGATAACTTGATATTCTGGTGTTGTTGTATGCCTTTCTCTCTGTGTGATTGGATTTGTTGATTTCCCTAGTTGTGTGCTTTCTAGTGTTGTACCTGTGTGTGTGGGACCTAGGTTGGACCCCAGTCAACCCAAGCACAATGCCACTATTTTACCACGTGTCGTCTTCTTCTTCTTCTCTTTTCTCTCCTCACAGGCGCCTATGCGCGTAGCTAGCAGACCCTACTTCGTCCCTTCCTTGCCTGAGGTGATGGGAGGTAGGGCTACCAATGGGTCGAGTCTGGACCCAGAACCCACGGGTCTAGACCCATTAAGTATGGGTCTGGGTCCTAAAAATGAGACCCATGGACCCGTGGACCCAGACCCGCTAGACCCGCTCATTTACTGGGTCGGGTCTGGGTCTAAAAATACCTAGACCCGTGGACCCGATTTATTTATAATATATTATAGTTAAATATAAAAAGTAATGTATAATATATACACTATATATATAATATATATTACTCTACTCTTAAATCTCATTCTCTTTAAAGTCTAAAATTTATATAGTGTATGCACATTGATGGAGAATTGTTGTATG
>JAMKQA010034679.1:0-10952 GCA_024699735.1 Posidonia australis | reverse complement strand
CAATGTTATTATGCCCTATCAGGAGTACAAATATCACTAATCAATTCGAGGCCTCTTTGAACTGCTAGCCTCCATGAAATTGGTGCCACTAGGCGGAATCTCGCTTAGGGGCCACGTCTCTCTGATCTCCGCCTCATACCTAGCTGTGCAGCCTGAGCCTTTGACGATGGCAAGAATAAAAGACTTGATGCCAGCACTCATCCGTCGGGCCAACTCAGTAGTGGATGCATTTGAGCCTACTACATTATTTTTCAGTCCATCTGGACAGGGGCTTTGCTCTATGGAGTCCTGGCAGAAGCCAAACTGGTGAAGGACCTAGATGAGGTGGTACTTCACGCCACCAGAAAATCCAGGGAGGACCACGAATCGCATGTTCGTGGTGTTAAAGAAGGTAGTGAAGTTTTGTGATGCAGAAGATATGATACACCATGTCACAGAATCCACATCGAGATTCCATAGCTTGTCATACAATTCATGCACCCTCGGGAGTGACCTCGAGTGATGGGTGCGGCTATAGGCCTCAAAGACGGAAGGCCGAGGGCGCAGAATCTTTATCCCCATGTGAGCAGCAAACCAGACCTGGCAAAAGGGAACTATGGTTAATTAAAGCACAGCAGAATATTATTAATGGTCAGATGATCTGCTTACCTGCACTAAGGCGCCACATCCGTAGAAGTGGCGGGAGCACCTCGACGCCCGGTCCAAGCTGACATAAGTTTCGGCTAGCAGAATCGGAGCCAAGTCGATTTGGCGAACCACTACCGCCCAGGCTATCTCGGCCACCTCAATAGCCACAGTTGTCCGGCCGTGACTGAAAATCAGCTCCCCGAGGAAGCACAACCCAATGCAGAAATATGGCATATGCCAGCAATGGATATGTGCCCAACCCAACGAGCTTCATAACAGCAGGCCTTCGCCTCAGCTCATCGGAGCATCGTCGGAGCATCGCCAGCAGCCAGCAAGCGCCACCTGCAGCCCGCGCTTTCTCTTGGCATGCCCACATTTTCGATCCCGTAGCCACCGTGCGGAGCAGTCCGCCGAAGCCTGCAACTGCCACGGCCAGCCAGCGCCACCCGTAGCCCGAGAGCCACCAGCCTGCGGGAAGCCCTAGCCGTTGCTACTCGTCGCCGCGACTGCAGGACAAGCCCGCAGTCCACCACCGCAACCCGCGCGGAATGGACCTGCCGCTCCAAGTCCGTCGGGGACCTCCAACCATCGACCACCCGCAACGAAGGAGCAATACAAGCCCAAGCAAAGGAAAAGGGGGAGAGGGATCAGAGCTTACCCTTGCCGGCGAACCGCGGTCCAGCCAGTCCTGGAGGGTTTGGTGCATGCCGTCGCAACCGCCCCGCACCTCGACTACGCACCTCATGCGCGCACCAGTCGCAAGCACCCCGTTGGCGCACCCCTCGCGCGCCACCGCTGCGAGTGAGAAGAAGGAGGCAGGTTTCGTTGGGTTTACAGAAAGAAGAAAAGAGGAAGAAGACGCAGGCTTGTTTCGTGAAGGGTGAAAAAGAAAATGAAGAAGAGGAAGAGGCGGTTCGCTTTATGGGAGAAAGAAAAATAAATGAAAGTTTATGCATAATTGCTTTGAGTATATGGAACCAAACAGCAAGAAGCATGCACAGCAGCAGCAATCCTTTGCATTAACAAGCAGCAAGGAGAAATATTTCTGGGCAGTTATGACAGTTAGTCAGTGGGGCCCACGCAGGAAACATGTCAGAGGTACAGAAATGCAAAATGAGCGTGACAATTGCGTTCCAGCCCTTATCATCCCACAACTTAAGCATCAAGTGCAGAGTGACAGTGCTGAACATGTAGCTCACAAAATGCACCATGGGGGTAATTTGCAGAAAACCCCCTACATTTTGTAAAATTGCAAATCAGTCCTGGAAAGACGCAGGAAGTTTGTTTCAAAGCAGACATTTGTCGATATACAGCAGAATCTCAAATGTCACCGCACAGTCGCAGTACAGCAAGCAAAAACAGTTTGGTTGGATAATTTGCGATAAAGCCCAAAAGTTGGGGATATTTGCACATAAGTCCTCACCTTCAGCAAGCAATTTGAAGAATCACAGCAAACGAGAAAACCGAGCATGCATCTCTGGATCGAAGAAGAATAGAAGGGAGGTTACCTGAGTGGCTGTTCCCACAAACTCCGGCGACAGGTCGATGACAACGTGCACCTCCGGCGAGGCTCTGGTGGCTGTCTGACGGCTAGTGGCTGAGGGAAAATCGGATTGGATGCTCTGGCTAGGCTCTAGGCTTGTTTGAAGGGAGGCTCGAATGTTTGAAGAGGGTCTCAAGGTCTAAAAAACTTTTTTTCTTTGTCGACGGCCAGCCCTTTATACTCCGGCGAGGCTTTTCTCCGTCGTTGATCCTCCTCCCTTCTGCGAATGAACGCTGTTGGATCGGGCGTGAGCTGGAGGAGGTTGGCCAAAGATCACGGAGGCTGAGATCTGCTCCAGATTCTTCTGGATTGCTCATCGGAGTTCTCGCCGAAAAAATAGGGTCGCCAGAATTATTTTTGACTTTTCTAAAGTTTTGAATTGATTTTTTGAATTCAATAGTATTGGGCTTAATGGGCTTAGGGTTTTGGGATTTTTGTTTTGATTTTATTTTGGGATTTTTAAGACATTTTAGGGTTTTAATTTTAGGATTTTAATTGGGCTTTATGGATTTAATTTAATTTCTTAATTTTGTGATTTAAGGCTTAATTAGGGTTTTAATTAGCTTAGGTTCTTTTGTTTTACGATTTTTTAGAAATTTTTTAGGTTTTGATTTTAAGTTTTAAATAGGGATTTTGAATCTTAATTTAGGTTTTTTTTAATTTATGTTTTATGATTTTAATTAAATTTGTGATTACGGTTTAATTAGTTGGTTTTAATTAATTATTTTAGGTTTTCTTATTTTATTTTGTTTTGGGATTTTTAATTTTAAGGGTTTTAACTTAGGGTTTCGTGAATTAAATATGCTTTTCAATTTTGGGATTTAGGGTTTGATTAATTGACTTGAAATTAGGGTTTCAAATTTTAATTAGGGTTTATTTAGAGTTTTTTGGATTTTAAATTAGGGTTTATGGGTTTATTCAGTTTTGTGTGTGTTTATTTAGGGTTTATAGCTTAATAAGGGTTTTGAATTTTATTTAATTGGGATTTTTAATGTATTTTGACTTTAATTCGGGTTTTCACTTATTTACTTGGATTTTTAAATGATTTAATTTGATTCAAGCTTGAATTAGGGTTTTTGTCTTATTTATTGGATTTTAATTGGATTTAAGTGGGTTTAATTGGATTTTACTTAATTGGGTTTGGTTATTTAATTAATTAGGCTTTTTATTGGATTTTAAGTGGATTTTATTTGAATGAGGGTTTTCATTTGTTTAATTAGGATTTTTATTGGATTTTAAGTGGATTTTACTTGAATTAGGGTTTTATTTGATTAATTAGGGTTTTTATTGGATTAATTGTGGATTTTAAATGGATTTTACTTAATTAGGGTTTTATTGGATTAATTGTGGATTTTAAATGTATTTTCCTCGATTAGGGTTTTATTTGATTTTAAGTGGGTTTTAAATGTATTTAAGTGGATTTTTAAATGGATTTTGAGTGGATTTAATTTCATTTGTTTGGTTTCAAGTTTAATTGGGTCGGAGTGGGCTAGCGTGGGCCGAATTGGGCTAGAGTTTTTGGTGGTCGCAACCAGAGCATCATCCGGAGGAGCTTGCTGCCTAGTGACCTCAAAATTGGGGTGTCTACACGTAGAAAACTTGGAAAACCATTTTCCAAATCTGCCAATTCATCTCTTTTGAAATCATTTTTGAAATCATTTTATATATTTGAAAATTCTTCCAAAATTTTGGCAAAATGGCACATCAGGTGTCTCAAGGGATCACCACTAATAGCCCACAATCCCATCTCAAAGGGACAATACAAATCAATCTAGAAAACTCTTGGAAATCACATTTTATAAACGCATTTGGGCCTTGATCTGGCATGCCGAAGTACAAGTTCGGTATGCCAAAAATTGCTGGTTCGGTAGACCGATTTAGGTCGAACAAAAGAATCTGGTCAATGATCAACACTCAGGCCAAAATCGGTATACCAAAAATGGTTCCGTTGACCAAAATCCACTGGTTCAGTTGACCATTCAAAATCAAACGATCGAATTTTGATAAGAGGACCAAAATTGATAGTAAAACGACATACCACATTCGTTCGGTATGCAGTTTTTTGCGAAAAACAGAAAATGACCCAAACCCTACTATTTGAAATCACCCAAAGTGGGAGCTCCGATCAGACCCACCAAACAACCACCAAAAATATTGCATAAAACATAAGATGTAGACTCTCGAGTCTACTCCAAAACCAAATAAACAAAACAAAAATCCATTCACCATGCATCAAGATATAAAATCACAAAGGCATAAGGGTCAAAATGACCCAAATCTCAACCACCATCATAAATGTCCATAAATCCACCATAAATTCTCATAAAATCACAATAAACTCTAGGAATGTAAATTTACCTAGATTTCATGCAATCCTATCAATTTCTACCAATTAAATGCTCTCTATTACAAGGATTGGAGATGTGTACTTGAGAAACGCTCTAGCGATCCTTCGGTAGACTCTGGCGACCACGATGTGTCCACGGCCACACCACGACCACAGGGACGCAACTCCAAAGTTCCACGCACCACCTCACACCTCTACCAACATGTGAGCACACTGAACTAAGGAGACGGAAGAAAAACAGGGGAGGAGGTGGGGAAGAGACGGGGGAGAGGAGAGGGTGGGGGATGGGGAGAGTGAGGGAGAAGGAGAGAACAAGTGAGGAAGAGGGGAAGGGGTGGCGTGCTCGGGATGGGAAGCAGAGGGGAAAGAGGAGGAGAGGAAGGGTGAGCTGGTCGAGGCCGTGTGCACATGCCTTATATAGCCATACAAGGTGGTACCTAAATGCGTGCTCAAACGCACATCCAGCCTACCCACGAAACACACGAGCAAACCAAACTCACACCACCAACTCGCTCCAAACCAACCGGCCCACCAATGCGGGTCCCACATGGACCCACACCCGGGCCCACAAGCACAGTGCCAACCACGTACAGGGATATGTAAACAAAAGCTGGCCCACGAGACCCAAGCACAAAATCACACAAATAGGCCTCAGAACAATAACACCCGTTCAGGAAATAAATTCATTAAAATATAAATAATTACAAAATGAATTTTACAGGTGTTATAACAAGCAAGCACAGGCATCCCATTTGGATGCCACAACACCACAACTAGGCAAACCTCTATTGCCTAGTAGATAGCAAAACCTCAAAAACCATGTCTTTAAAACCATTCTTTTCTCTTCTCTTTTCAAAACCATATGTATGTTCTTTCAAAATCTTTATGCATGCTCGAGATGGCCACTCTTGCGAAGTCAAGACTAGAACTACATCAAAACACGTAGCCTGACCCCACACGCCCTTTATGCAGATCATACAACCAATAGTGTTTAAACGCTCTCTATAGCATTTAGAACCCCCACGACAACCACAAAATATTAGCTACAGAGCCTCTACTCTGTACAACACGGTCTCCTCTAGACCCAAGCAACAATACCAAAGCCATAGAGCCATTGCTCCAAGACACAATGCCACACTGGTGCAACACCACAATCTCCTTTAGACCAAAACTACGGAGCCACTGCTCCAAAACACAATGGCACACTAGCACAACACCACGGCCTTCTCTAGGCTAGAGCCTGATTTCCCGAACTAGGGCTCAGCAACACCACAAGCACACACATCGTGTTGTACTGTTTAGCATCAAGTAGTTAATACTGGCCACAAGCAGTCTACCAAGGAGCGACCACGGCGTCTGCACTGCCATGGACAACCACCCTATGGAGGAGTCTACCCATCCTGTAGTTTTGCCACCTGTAGGACCCTCAAAAGCTAACCACACTTGGAAAAGCTACTCACCCCACCTAGGCAAGATGCTCACCCCACTTGAGCAAGTTGTCCTATCACTCAGAACAAACCACAGGGTACGCTACTCGACATCCTAGCTCAATGTTCCAAACCACTAGAAACTCCTCACCCCTAATCTCAGCCAACACCTACAAGTCTCGGTACCTATAACGACCAAGGTATCAAACCTAGTTATATAGGAGTCTCATACCTCTCGTGTCCACTACCACGATACCACCGTGTACAAACATTACCTTGGGCCTCAATGCCCGAGACAAATGGAGTGTCATACCTTCAGGTCCAAACAACACCTCAATCACGATCTAGTGAACAACAATCTAGGAATATTATACATCTAGGATCAGACGAACACAGCTCATCCTCTTAGTATCAAGATCTCAACCTAAGCGATGTGCTTGACCACGTAGAAATGTGGCCTACATCCCATGGTCCAGACAACACAATCTTTTGGTCTATTAGTCCACCACAAACAAAAAATTGGGAAACTCTTTCCAAAATCATTTGCAAACCTATGCATATCCTCTTTCCAAAACCCTTCTGGAAAACTATTTCAAAAACCATTTAAATAACCTTTCAAAAATACCACAAAACATAGCTAGGAAAACTCCTCTTTTAGGCCCAGAAAACCACACTTTTGGAGTGTCTGAATTCCAGAGCGCCTCGCTCAACCCTCAACAACAACCCAAGAAAACACCTAAAGTAGCAATAATAGTACCATCTAGGGATAAAGATCACCTAGGAGAAGCTACACAACACATGAACCTCATCCTAAGTAGATAGCTTGCAATCTTAGAGGCATTTGCTCTCCCTAAGATCGGCCAGATGCTCAAGTATCTTGGTCACAACAAACAACGCCAAAAACTCTAAGTTCTAAGGCCAAAGTGTAAGGTGGCTACTAGCTTGAGTCCTTTGGGAGCATAGCCAAATTAGTGTCAAACACCCAAAGCTGTGCTACTGAATTTCTCATTTAGTGCACCACACCCAAACCAAACAATATGTAGACCTAGGGAAAGTCATGATCCCTAAAGTCCAGTCTACACCATTAAGGGAGAGGCTTAGCATTATTAAGTCATTTCATCCTTTAATCTAACCACACCCCTTGTGGAATCTTAGTAATTTATTTTAGGCAAATCCTACCATTATTCTAATGATTATCCAAATCAATTATGCCATCATAATTATCTCCCTAAGATATATATATATATATATATATATTTATGTATGTATGTATGTATGTATACGTAGATCAAAAACATAAAGCACCTTAATATAGGATCAGGGCCTAGATTGACAAACCGAATTTGAACGGTTGACTGAACCTAGGGCCTAGGACACCAAAAATGGTAGATCAAAGTCCATCCGATCATTTGAAATTCCTTGATCTGGGCGACCAAAAAGGATCGATCGACCGAACCAAGTGATCAATTAAGACCCAAGACCCAGAACGGTAGATTGAATAAATTCGATCAACCGAAGTAGGGGTCGAGAGGACTATATGGAAGCCAAAATGGCATATTGAACAGAAACGGTATGCCAAACCAAGCAACAGTAAGGCATCCTGAAACGGGACCTAAAACATAATCCTACAAACTACCACACCAAACCACACATGCAATATATCAAAATGAAGATCTCGAGGAGATCTTCCAATTGGGACAAGAATCATGACGATCTATTGCCTTAAGCACATGCATACACCAGAAAACCACATGAGGGCACTATTCACCTCACTCCAATAAATACGACCATAAATGGTCCACAAATTCACAATATATTTTCTAAAAATATCTACATTAATCCGCACACTAACATGCACCTAGGAATCAAATTTGTAACCAAAAGGAGCCTATAGGGTGTGTACCTGACACTAGCAACGACAACGGTGCGAGCAGCGCACCAACTCCACTCCTATGGCCATGAGCTCAGGGTCATCACCTCCACATGACGGCATTAGTGAGCATGGCAGTGGATCGGCGGCGATCTCTTCCTCCATATCATAGCGTCTCTCTCTCTCTCTCTCTCTCACCCTCTCTCGTCTCACTCTCCTGTCTCTCACTCCTCTCTTCCTTCCTTAAGAAGGAGACATAGAAGAAGTAAGAAGAAGCAGAAGAAGGGGAGGAAGGAGTGGTGCCTAGAAGGAGGAAAGAGAAAGAAAGGAAGGAAAGAAGAAAAGAAAGGAGGAAAAGGAGAGAGCCATGAGCACGAAACCAAACCACACAACCACTCACCATTCGTGTGACTCGTGCAAACCAAGATCCGCTACTAGAGTACACTAGAGAACCTCCATAGCTTAGAGCAAACCCTCAAAACTTCTATGAGGGCCAGCATAGCACCACAATCACACCACAGTGCACTAATTCAGGCGTAGAACGCTACTAGGGCTGCATTTCACACTAAACGCAGGAGACTCAACATCTAACGACTAAGAATTCCATCAAGAAATCTGGCCAAACACCACTTCCAAATTTGGGTTGTTATACTACCGGTACTAGAGTTGCTACTGCTACCACACCGGTTGAGTCTACCCCTGATGTTGGTACTGCGATTGATACCACATGTGTTGCCCCTGACGTTGATCTAGCGAACCTTGATGTTGGACTAGTTGACGTTTATGTTCTTGTCAGGTTGCAGTCTGTGCCATATCACCTACGACGCCTTCATATGTGTAGCCTAGGGTCTTCTTCTTGCCCCTTACTTTGTATTCCAAGAAAGAGAGTTCCTCTTTGTTACGAAGGACCCTTATAGCACGATCGTACAACTATGAGTATGTGTAGAAGTCACCCATCAACAAACCCACTCTAAGTGCTCCTATAGTATTCTGGGTGATGACTTCAACTGTCTGGCTTTCTAGGATGTGACATTCGGTTCTGGCAACCATATCCTTCCATCTGCTTACGAAGCTTGCAAAGTCCACCATAGGTTTGATCTTTTCGGCGAGGAGGTCCTCAATGGTGGGCTTGTGTTGGATGCGGTGGACATACTATTGTAGAAATTTGTCTAGTACAATCTTGAAGTCACTGAGGTCACAGGCAGTGAGTGTGTTAAACCACATCAGTGCTTCTCCTTCCATGCTCTTGAAGAAGAGGTATACTGTTAGCCCATTATCATGTTGATAGGGCAAGGCATCCATAGTGAGTATAATTAGATGACTTCGTGGATGGCCTGTCGCATCATACTTTTGCATCTTGAATTTGGGTGGTAGAGTGAAGGGAGGGAACTTGGACATGTCGAAGCCGACCGATGCCTTGGATGTGATCCCTGCTTCTGCGAGTGCCTTGGAGATCATTCTCTTAACATGCATCCCTGGAATAACTATCTGTCTCTAATTCTAGTACCCTTGTTGGAGTTGCTGTTGTAGGATGGTACCATATTGAGGAGGGAAGGAGGATTGAGCCAGTGTGTGATGGGATGTAGTTGCCCGTAGATAAGAACGTGAGTAGTGGCTCAGCGGGGATTGAACAGTCTGTTCGGTAGAGGAAGGGTAGACCGGTGTAGTAGGGTGTTGCATTGATGGGCCTTGTATCGAGAAATTTATCGTTGGGCTTGGTGGTATCATATAGGTATTTCCCGTAAGAGGCGAGGCTATCGGGCCCTGGTGAGAGTTTAGAAGTGGGGAAGGTCCATGTGCACTTGAAATTTGTAGGCTAAAAAGATGGCAATAGGCCATGGATTGATGAGTATGGTTAATTACTCCTTTAGGTAATGTTTGTGAATTGATTGTTGAAGGGGTACTCCAAGATTGGGCATAATTCATCCTTCCTCATGCTATTCACGTGACTAGCCTCCATACGGGGTTGAGGTGTTCAATTGAAACCCGTGCTGGCCCGTAAATGTTAAGGCAGCTATCACATTTGGAGTAGTTGGTGTATCGATGGTGAGATCCGGATGACATGGTGCAGCCTCCTTTAGGGATTCGCTTCTGAGAGTCATACAAGTTTAAAAAGAAGAAGGGAAAGATACAAACTCTTATGGAACACTACGTTCAACCTATTACAAGTGTCTATGAAAGATGAAACATAGACTCCAATGCAACAAAATACAAAGAAAACGTTTACAACTTTGTTGAGTGTAGAAAATGAAGACCCAAGGCACTATCCTAAGATCCCTATAACCTGTTATGCATACATAGATCAAACCACCCTACAAACAAGGCACCTAGAATGTCATTTGCCTAGCATCGCCAATAGGGGCGATGTTAGTTCTCATCGTCGGTTTAGTAGGCGATGAACAGAGGCATCGATCAAACATGCGACAAGTGTGCATGTCCTTTCCAGCAGCTGATGTTAATCTGCATTCTCTCAGCCTATCAGGTTCCTATAGCAAGGGGGTGTGGCTTTTCTCTTGGGAAACTAGGGTTACAGTCAATGGGATTTGTTCTTCTTCGGTACCACCCTTTGACCTTTGGGAGGTCTACAAAGGAGGCCTAGGTTGTGGGTTTGTCTCTCTAAAGAGGGGCCAACAACCCAGGATTCTATCCTTAGGGTTACTCCTAGCAAACCACAAAAAATAGTAAATTAACAGAGAACAATAAAGTATCAAGTATCTACTAAGGTATATTACTGACTCAAGGAGAGAGAAGGAGTCAGAAATATGCTCTAGGACACCTTAAGTTCCCTAATCTAGTAATCATAACCAAACACAGAGTATGGGAGAGTGACTTGTGCTGGCCTGGTTCACTCGACTTGGTTGCTAAAATTGGATAAAGGTCCTTAAGGAACTTTAACTTTACTGTTGTAGACACCCCGATTTTGAGGTGACCCAGGAATGAGTGTCCTTATGTTGCTTTGAATGTGATCAGTCCCTGAACTGAGCCCCAAACCCATTAGCCAGAGCCCAATCAAAATATCTGAGCAGGGTTGGCGCACCAAGTTGGCGCACCAAGCAGGCGCACCAACTAGGCGCACCAACCAGGCGCACCAAGTAGGCGCACATCACTGGCTCACCAAGCAGGCGCCCAGTTCTGGCT
>JAMKQA010034678.1:0-11065 GCA_024699735.1 Posidonia australis | reverse complement strand
AGATTTTATGCTAGAAGAAAAGTAAGCATGCTTGCAAACGAGGGTATAGATTAGCATGGAGAACATCTTACAAGAAGGACAAGCAAAATCATCATTGAAATCTCATGAAAACATAAAGGAAATCAGATCATATGTAAGTTTCGAGCATGCCTTATTCCAATGTAAAAGAACATGAATTAAAAGGAAAAGTGAGAAGGCCTACCTTGTCCTAGATTTTCCTTCAAAGAAGACTCAAGATAATAAGCTCCTTGATGCTTTGGAAGGGCTGATAATATCTCTGGATGCAAGAAGAAAGCTAAGAACTCAGAGGGGCAGCTGCAGAATTTTAGTTGTAATTGTGTGTATCTTGAACTTTCTAATCTCTCAAATGGCTACCTATAGGTGTCTATTTATAGGGATCTTTCAAGGGTAACTCCTAGGAATGCAAGGGGCCTCGTAGACGAAAAGTCTGGAAGATTCCATGGCATATTCGTTGCTGGAAGTAACAGCCACGGGAGGTGGAAAGCCAGCAACCAGCAGCCAGAAAAGTGGTTGTGTGCCAGCTTGGTGCTCCAACTATGTGCGCCACCTATGTGTGCCAGGTAGGTGTGCTAGCTAGGTGTGCCAGTTAGGTGTACTAGCTAAGTGTGCTAGGTAGGTGTGCCAGATAAGTGTGCTAGCTAAGTGCTCTCCCTTACTTGTCTGGATTTCTAATTGGGCTGCGAGCTTATTGCAAGCTTAGGGGTGGTCTGGCTAATGGGATTCATGGGTCAGCCACATTCAAAGCAACATCTGGAAAATTATCAATGAGTCACCTCAAAATCGGGGTGTCTACACTCAATTGGAGTTCACCCTATTTCTAATGGAATGCAGTTCCTCTAGAAAATTGATTTTAAGTCTATGGTTGCAAGGACCATAAACACCGGTAAGCCATCAGTCAAAGGCATCGGAATGGTTTCTGAAGTTTAAAGACAAACTGAAAGAGGCAGCAATTGTGTTAATCAGAGTGATATCTCTATCATCCCAACTAATTAAAATTCCCCCAAAAGCCACGATCGAGGGAATGAAAGACCACTTATTGAGTATACCAGCTCCCAGGCATCGAAAAGTATCAGGAGAAAAATTCTCTAACTTAGTCTCACAAATTATGAGGATATTGCATTTTGTGGTTCTCACTAAGTTATGAACGACTCTTTTTTTCCCATCAGAACCCAACCCTCTAATATTTCAGACTAAAATAATCATAAATAATGGGGGGATATAGATAGAGAAGCAAGGTTCTCAACTAAGTTGGCACTATCCTATAATTGGATGCAAGGAAAACCTTGATCAAGTCTAACAGAATCAAGGAAGTGCTTAGCTTCTATAGTATTATGCAGGGAAATGCCCAATGTCTTACAGAAACTAATAAATTGCTCATAAGAATCCCAAGTGAGTGCATCATGCAACAAAAAACCAGCAGTTGCATCAGATTGAGAAGCAGCAAAATCAGACTGAGAGGAGGCAGAAATATCAGGCTGTAACTCAATATTCAAAGGGACAGAATTTACAGATGAAGAGTCACTAGTACCTCATGAACCGGAGTGGGAGGATGGGGTTCAGCAGCAATTTCAGAAGGACCAGCCAAGTCATCCTTCTCAAGGCAGTCAAAAACAGCAAGCACCTTTTTGAATTTTGCTAACGATAGATGCCTAGCTTTGATCTCAGCTTCCACGAATTTGGAGGCATCAACCATATCAGGGCTGGCCCCAGCAGAGAGAGGGAGATCAGGTTCAGGACCAGAAACGGGAGCAGGTGTGGCCAGGAGATCCACAGAATTAACAGACGGGGGAATAGAGAGACTAATAGGTCTGGTCCATACATTTTTACCACCTCTAGAGGTTTTATTTCCTTTGCCACCCATCCATCCACGATTATTCTTGAAAGACTTTCGAACAGGATGGAGACCACTGGAATCAGAAGAGGAGGGATGTGTCTTAGTAGGCCACGTAGGGAGAGAGCTTGAAGAGGGATTGGAAAGGGAAGAGGTAGTAGGGCAAATGTCTTAGCTTTGTTTGAAACGAATAAGGTAGATTAAATTGCCAAAAGCAAAGAAACGACAATCAGGAATATCTTTGCCAGGGTGGACCCTAACACAAACTCTTGCATACCCCAAATGTTTGACAGAGTCCATAGATAAGTCCACTTCCAGTAGTTCAGCAAAGCCCGAGACCATATGGTGAAATAAATCGACATTCCAGAGATGATGAGGAATGCCTAGCCTAAGCCACACCCCTACTTCCTTCATTGTATGAATGGCATTGGAGTTGGGGGACCAGGGTATGAAGGAGGCTGAGATCAGTTGCAGGGAGGCTCCGTACGTGTTCAAGTAATCGTTTCTATCTTTGGTCGATGAGAAGACTAACAAAATTTGCCTGGAGAGAATGCTTGGACCTCTATATCAAAGGAGCTAGGCCAACATGACTTAATATGGTCGGCCAGAATTTATTTTGTAAGTTGAGAAGAGTGGGAGGTGACAATAGCACTCCAAGATAGGGTTAAGAAGCAGTCACACACAGCTTCAGAAGGGGGTAAGGTGGAGGGATAGAGAGTGGTAAGGCCAGCCATGTTGTAATAGTGCTGGGGGGAGGAGGGAGTAACCTGAAAAAAATTACATATCGCTGCAGTATGAGTGGAAGCTTTGCATTTGTAACAAAAACCAGTGAACTTATAATGCTTTTGTTGGTGACCCCGAAGACCACATTTGAAACATCTACCAATAAAGCGGCAGAAGATTACCTGGGGGAAGCAGACTTCTTCCGAGACACCACCTTCCAATCGATTTCAGTAACAGAGGAGTAACAGTTGACTCCAGGAGAGCCAAGCTTCGAGGAACGAGAAGGAATGTTACTAGAAGAGAAGGGGGATGTTACAGGAGAAGAGAGGGGAGCGAAATGATTGCCAGCTCCGGAGTATCTTGGCTCGCATGGCAGAGGTGGGGGAGAAGTACGTGAGAAATATCCACTGTCAGAGGATATCGCGGTGTCAGAGATTTGGTGCAATACGCACGAAAGCCCGCAAAGAGGGGAGGAGGGAGGCGGGAAAATCTCTAAAGGTTCATTTGCCGCATGGGACAAATGAAGATCCTGACAATGGGTAATCATATCAACCCGGAAGGCGGTGTCTCCTAGGGAAGCTAAAGGGATCGTCGAGGGTGGATTAGGAAAAAAGTGAGAGAGAGAAGAGCAGTTAGTCACTAATCCTTTAGAATTCTCTGAGTAGTAATTACAATTGCCAGGATTATAATTATCATCAGAAGTAATTGTGATGACAGGTGGCGCAAAAGTCGAATAATCCCATACTGAATTCGAATAGAACCTTGCGTCGCTGACACTTCTGTTAGGGACTGGGTTGGTTTTTCGATGCGCAGGAGACGGAGAGGGGTGTTTGACATGCGTCGAATTAGGAGTTAATGCCAGAAAAGGAGATGAGGGCAACCCCATGTGCATCGACGATGGTGCCGACACATTAAAAGAGGGAGAGTAATGGTTAATGTCGTCATCAACCCCACAAAGAAACTGATTAACCTCTAAAATTCTATTACAGTGATTTTATGAATTAATGATAGCAAGATTAGGAGGAGAAAAGCTGGTATAGCGCCACGCCTGAGCTGAGACTATCGTCAACTCCGGCGAAACACCACGGGGGTTGGGCCAGGCCTCATCTCTGGCCTGCCGTCGAGGATTGATCGGCGAAGGGAAAACCCTAGAGGAAGAAAGAGGGTCATAAACTTCATCGGAGGAGGAAAGAATCGAGCTCTCCATAACGTTGGATCTGTCAACCTCGAGGATCAAAAGTCCACAAAGAATATTATCAGATCCACAATCGGATAAAGAGGAGCTAAGGGGCTTGGTAAAAACGGAAGTAATCCGAAAAGAACAATTGGAAACATTCAAACCCTTAACCGAAGCTACATCAGTGCACAAAATACAAATGGATAAATTGCTAAATACAAAAGGATGTAAAATTTTTAGCATAGCCACAATATTAACATTTAATATTAGCCAAAAATCCGAACCTACTTCCGCCTCTGAACTCCAGGAAATGCATAACTTTCCATGGAGAAACCAAGAAGCAGAAAATCTCCATTGTCTGTATGGGTGTAAGCAGATTTAGTTAGAACAAGTCAAAGGTCTATCCTTATTCTTATCCTTAAAAGTAATGGATAGAGTAAATATCTATTATCATCTGTGGATTAATGGATTGACTTGTTGGTAAAAGAGATTGACCCGTGGGTTAACGGATCATGGGTAGAAAATATCTTTATCCTTTATCCATTTCAAATGAACGTGTTAAACTTGATCCACTTACAATCCTAATTGTCCGATCCGATAAATCTATCTCAAGTATTGTGGGGATGTACATGGTTTGATTTCATTTAGTTTTGTAAAAAACCACAAAGTAAACCATGTTAGTTGGTTTAGAATAAATTGAAACTAAATCGAATCAGTTAATTATTGAATCCAAATTGAACCAAGTCGTTAAGTTTTTGGTTTGGCTTGATTCGATTTATGGTTTGTTGTTTATTTTTTAAGTTTTAATCTATAATGCAAAATAAGTAAAATATTAATTAATAATTAGCTAAGATACAATACATGGTTAAGTATATTAATTTTTCTTGACTAAGAAAATAGTTTTTAAAATAATGTTAAAAATAATATATAACAATGTTCTAAAACCGGAAGTGTTTATCTCTTATCAAGTTTAACTTGAATAAAAATATAAATTTATATCTACATTTGAGATATTTAATGATATATATGTGCATATAGATGTAGACATGTATGCATATATGTCAGTTTGATTTAGTATGGCTAAATCGACCCTTTAAATTGAATTGAATCATCTTTTACTGGCTTGTCAAATTCTTAAACTAAATCAAACTGTTGCTTATAAAAAATCAAACCAAATCATAAAACTTGATTCGATTTAGTAATTTAAATCAATGAATGTGCAACTCACCGAATAACAAACTTGAAAGCAGACTTATGCAGGCATTGACTCCAATTATATTTGCCAACACTAACAAGAACTCGTGTCATTACTAACTTGAAGGCGAGTCGATCACAACCTTATTTACCTTGTGGCTTCTTGCTGTTTACCTTTCTCTCGTACGTTGCAAGGAGAATCGATAGCGTCTTTTTTTTATTTGTTGGGAATTGTCAAGCTTCCCAACCTTATTTAAAGATTCACAAACCTCTTGCCTTTCTCTGAACGCTTACCTTCTGTCTAAAGCACATACTCCTGCCTCCCTTGTCCCTTACTTGCAGACATGCCCTCCATAGGGCATCTCATGTACTAAACCAGGATGCTTGCCAACTAGCTCTTCTGTACATTAGTATCATGATCACTTTAGAAACATATTGTCTATGTAATTTGCTCCCTCTCAATCCACCAAATAAATGTGTATAATCACTACTTTATCATGGTAGTTGATTCATAGTCTTATGACTCATGTAGAGAACAGATAAGAAAGAAGATTGTCTTATGTAAGTTCTTGGGTAGTCGTGAAGTTAGGTGATTCAATTGGGTGTTGTCTATTTAGCAAGAAGAAGATTGTCTTATGTTGTCTATTTCTTGGATAATCACAATCCAATATTTTGCAAGAATCATTTAGCAGCTAGTTCGTGCTAAGATTCTTATAATTGAAGACCGACCACGTATTCTAATTTATACGATGTTAATGAAATAAAACTGGAATAGTAATTCTTATCCTGATTTACTTATTTCAGAATAGCTATTCCATGGAAAAGTTGAATTAAACTTATTCCGCTAAGTTATTCTCATACATGTATATATACAGTGTATTTATTTTTTGTCTAAAAATTAATACATATATAATATAATGAATACATATTTTAAATTAGATATATATATATATATTAATAATCAAATTAATTATTATTAATCTATATATTTTTCACTTATTCTAACATTTATTCTGATACATATTCTACTTTTCATCCAAATCAGAATATCTCCCTATACACACTTACTTACATTTATAAGAAAATCACTTCTAAATTGAATAACAATACCATCAGAATACTAATATCACTTTCCACTTATTCCTACTTTTCTTATTCTACATTCAAAGAGACGCTAATGGTATAACAACTACTACGAAATGCAATAGGAATAACCCATGGCAAGTTATCAAGAATAATTCTTCTTGTTACATGATAATCATCAAAATGTTATGAAATCAACAAAATGACTTACAATTGAAGACCAACCATGCACGCTGCTTTATATTACATTGCTAATCACACATATATAAGTTGAATGGCAACTTAACAATAACAAAAGAGAAAATTTTTGAGAAGGAGGATATGAGGCGATTTATTTCTGCCATGGCTTCTCAGCCTGTCGACTCCTCCAATCCTTCTATCCCCTCTTCTTCCAGAATCCCTTCTGGAGTTGATTCTCTGCCCCTTGGTGATTCAGGAAGAATGTCTTTGCCCTCTGATAGACTCTAAGACATTTTATGTATCTTTAATTCCATTTCACCATTGGTGTAACATTTTGTACTATATTTTGGCTATTTGCCAATGAATCTGTAATTTTTAATACTGGACAATGTTTTCTTACCTGGCATTTTAAGCCAATGAAATATTAAATAGCTAAACCTTTAACAAAAAAAAACAATAACAAAAGAGAAAATGACCCCGAGATGCTGTTGTTGGTCCAATTTCAAGATGTAGTAGTACAAGTTGTATCATAGCTCCAAGGAACTCGATGATCATCCTAATATAATTATATATATTTTTATATCAATGCTGAATCCAAATCTAAATACAAAATTTAAAATATTATCATCAACATTAATGAATCTAAGATAGAAATCTGTCAAAAACTTTTGATGTATAATTGAATGACTCCTCTCTATATGCACTAGCAAGCACGCTGACTTTTAAATCTGCACCTGTAAAATGCAAATAGAAGTACACGTAAGTAATCACCAAGAAGGCCATCCAACACACACTTTACAATAAAATCAGAAAACTAAATTCAAAACTACACTAAAACACCAACCATAGCTACTACCGCACTGGACACAGTCAAAATGCATGGACCAAATGCGTTGGCCACAAACGCGCCCTAAATGTGTGACATAGGAAAATTATCTTGCCTAGCAAAACACGTCAGTGCACACTTGCCCAAAAACCAAATCAAAATATGCAAAGCCTCAACAATCTTACAAATTATAGAAGGACTACAAAACCACAAAAAAACTAAAATAATTCGATGGGAAATCACATAAATCATGCGTTAAACTCAATGCGAACCAAAAGCTACCAAAAGCCAATACATGGGTTCTCCCATAGCATACCCAAACACATACAGCACCTCAACTACCACAATCTAGATTACTCAATGGCAAAATCATAGAAAACACAATATACTCACTTAATGTGATGTGCATTTAAAAATCCATATCAAATCGTAAAGAAACCCCAGACCTCTCAAATTTCAATATTTAACCATCAAAGCATTACAACTAAAACGAAAATCTCAAAATTGATGCTAAGAAAACCAAAACCTCAGAAAAACTGTATGTACCACACTATATAAGCATGCATCACAAACATCAATGCCAAAACCTCTAAAACCACATGTATCTTATCTCAATGCTAAAAAATTACATCTTGAAAACTATGGTCACTATCTCTAGACCAGAATTTGGAATTATTATCAAGAATTCAGAAAACCTCAATCTCAAAACCACAACCACACACAACTATCATGTCACTTGGGTCCAAGCGATTGACACTAACCACAAGTAGCCATTAAGGAGCACTGCATTGCTATGGTAAAGTCACTCTATGTAGGAGTTCTCTCTCCCAAGTTCATACTCTAAGAACTCTCAAATGTCCACACAGGATAACATACACACAAGATTTGCCCTCTTGACGCCTTTAGGACTATTACACTCGACCACTCAGAAAACATTTCATCTCCTGGTCTCATCAGTATAACTCCCTGGACTTCAGCTTAAGTCACTAGAAGGTATCACTCGTCCAACCAACCAGAGGCATCACTTGCCCTTAAAAGGTCGACCAAAAGCTTCAGCCCTCTTAGCCCCAAACCTTCGATCTCTTAGTCACACAGACCTCAACCTCAGCCTCTTAGTCACCTCTAAACATAGAAAATTACTCAAACCTTAGCCTAGACAAGTAGCTCACAACCATCTAGAGATATCAACCTTTCTTGGAAGGTCAGTCAAATGCTCTGACCTTTTGGTCTGGCCCTCAAAATTATGGAAATCCTCTTGGACCTCGACCTAGACATCTAACTCACGACCAGCTAGAGGTATCAACCACTCCTGAATAGTTTGCCATGATGCTTTGAACCTTTTGGTCCTACCAAAACTACGGAAATCCTTAAAAAAATCCTTTGCAAAACTCTTACATTCTTTCCAAAACTATTTCAAAAATTAGCTCAAAACACTACAAAATACCACATAATACAGGCCACAATCTACTTAACTGCGAAATCGTGCCCCTAATACATGCTTGGGACATGTGCCCCCAATACATGCCTGCCCACGTGCCTCAAGCACAAAACAGGGCACCAAAGAAAACCTGCAACACACTTCTATCCATGAAATCTGACACATGACCTAGAAAATTGCATATAATATACCAAAACGAAGAACAGGAAGTAAATTACAAGAATCTGATATCTAAAATTCAAGATATCCACAAATGAGGCAGCACGCACACATAATGAATAGAACATCACTTAAATCTTAATTTAAGCATGGCAAATTTTCAATAAACACTATGAATCATGTTTACAGCTAAACTCAACAATCCACTAAAATTATGTAGCTCTAATTCATTATAAGAGTCTTAGAAACACATTGGAAAGAAACACATGAATAATACACAATTTACTTTTAAAACAAACCACCATAACCACTACTAGAAATTCTAGATTTTGCAAGAACATCTAGCGAGAAGTTAGTGAGGAAACGTCTTCGTAAACTTTTAATGATGATAAATAGCAAGGATTTAGCGAGGATATAACTTCACAATATTATGACAAGGATTTAGTGAAGATATTTTCTCGTCACTACTAGAAAAACAAGAAATCGCGAGGACAAATGTCCTCGCTAAGTCCTCCCAATGTCCTCGTAGTTTCCTCCCTAATGACCTTTACGAGGACATTGCGAGGACAATAAGTCCTCACTAAATGCATCATCGTTAAATTCCAATTACAAGTAAATTTCCTAGCGAAATACTCGTAAGAAATTTTGCGAGGACTTGGCGAGGACAGAAAGTTCTCGCTATTAGTCGTAATTTCCTCACAATGTCCACGCTATGTTATCACAAAAAAAAAAATTAAAAATAAATAATAAATAATTGCTGCGACTTAGCGAGAAAAATGTCTTCACTAAGTCCTCGCAAGTAATAAAAATAAAAAAAAATTAAAATTTTCTATTAGACAAATGATAACTGACATTAAGAACTAGAAGGGATAAACAATAGCATGGATAAATGAAAGTTAGATCCTCTCGACTACAAACTCAAACAAGCCAAGAAATTGTGAAATCAAAGCAAATTCAAGCACCAATTACACATGATACAGACATGAAATACACGACAAGATCCACAAACACTGCAGGACATATGCAACAGAAAACTACCAGATGCAACTAAAGCATTCAATTCTGAACTTTAATCATAAACATGTACTATCATTTCTAGAACTACAAAAAACTGCAATAGTTGAATGTTGAAGATGAACAAAAGTGCGGTACATACCAGTACACACAAGATTCCTACATGCACCATTTCGGAAGTCATGGAAAACTCGATTCTGATGATCCTGTAACATCTTTGCATGTATATAGAAGCATGAATAACCAAGCTCCGTGATCTCCTTTGCCAAGAGCTCTACTCGAGTTACAGAGTTGCAAAATATAATAGACTGGTTAATTTGAAGCTGCAAAAAAAGTCTCAGCATGAGAGACAAGATCAATACAAAACTGGCACTAAATATGGGCAATAGAAAATAGTATCTTTGAAAATAGGGTATTCAAGCAATGAACCTTTTGCCTTTCTTGGACAAATGCATAATACTGGGTTATACCCTTAAGTGTGAGTTCATCCATAAGATTGATAACATAAGGCTTAGGCAAATATCTATCTTTGAAATCCTTAACGGTTACAGGAATATCACAGGTTGACATAACAAGCAAATGCACAGGTTGACATAACCACATGATATCATCCTTCAGACTAGTTCCCCCAGTTGTCACCATCACCTGAATCTTTAAATGTTTCCCAAGATCCTTGCAAACTTGTGATGTTTGAAGAGCCAACTCTCATGTAGGAACCAGTATAACAACTGCTAACACATATATCAAATGTGAATAATTTCATTTTACAGAGATCAAAACACCTATGCCATACGAACCCGTCAAATACAAAAAATTGCAGTCACTGATGGCAATACTAATTACTTATTCCCTGAAAAAGATGAAAAGAACCCACAGAACAGAATATGTTTCTTAGGTACAACAACCCTGGAATAAAATAAATTACACAAACAAAACCGATCGAACACCAGAACCTCTTGGAATCATTCATCTGACAGATCTTTTTTGGACTCTACTAACAACAAATTTTAGCAAATAAAAAAAAGTTGGAGCACCAATTAAAACAAGAACAAACAAACTAGAGAAGAATGGTAAAAGGAAACCTTGAATAACATTGTTGTCTTGATCAATTTTCTCCAATGCAGGAATACAAAATGCAGCTGTCTTGCCAGTCTCATTTTTAGCCCTTGCAAGAATATCACTCCCTGTTAGAGCAATTGGTATACTTTCTTCCTTAATAGGAGAAGGCCTCTCAAAACCCTTCTCGTATATGCCCATCAAAAGCTCCCGTTTCCAAAAAGTAATCTTCGAATTCATTTCCCTTTGTGGCAGTCACATCCTAGAATAATTTAAAATTTTTAGACCACTGCACATGTCATCTAACAAGAAGAAACACAAATCCAATTGACAGGTGTATAAGTGGGCAGCCCATGCCCAGTC
>JAMKQA010034674.1:0-16697 GCA_024699735.1 Posidonia australis | reverse complement strand
GCCCCCCCCCCCCCCCCCGATGTCTTCCAAGCGCTCTGTGAGAAAGAGGGGAGAAAAGGAGGAAGATCTGGCGGCTATGATCTTCCAACCAACGGTCAGAGGCCTCATCCACCTCCCTCGTCAATGTCGCGACTCCGGCGATGGGCCCGGAGAAGAAGAGGCCACAGGAGGTAATGGAGCAGTGGTTCTGGGCTCTAGGAGAGTTGAGGGTGTGGAGATGAAGAAATTCCACCTCCTCGAGGCAAGAAAGGCGCCACCCACTCTCGTCCTGATCAAGCTTGCTGTCGTCTCCAGTGGCGGCGACTGTGGAGGTTGTTCGAGGCTCGAACCGAGGTGTTAAGGCTTCCGGAGGCCTAAGGGAAAGGAGGGAGAGGTGTCCTGATGCTTCGAAGTGAGCCATGAGGTGGGAGGCGCTCAGAGGAGACCTACTGTACACCTTCTTCTCTGGCGACGGTGAGGACGACAACTGGTGAACTTCTCGTAGAGGCCTTCAGAGTGGGTGACCGCATTTGTGGCCAGGGAGCTCGATTCCTCTCTGGAATGAGTCCTGAGAGGCTGAGGAGGACCTAGGAAAGAAAATACAACCAAAATTAGATAGATCAGTAGCCTTACCTGAGCTGGCAGTGGAGGTGGCCGCTAAAGCACGCCAGAAATGTGGCTGGAGCTAGCCTAAGCTTTGATTTTTCTCCTCTCTGAGCTCCCTCACTGATCTGAGCTTCCTCTGGTTGCTCTGGTTGGTGAGCTCTCCTTGATTTCTCTCCTCCCAAACTTTTTCAAGTTTTTTTCTCTCCTTTTTCCAAGCTTTTTTTCCCCCTTCTAAGTTGCAAATGGGGGTATTTATAGAGTTATATGGCTAGGTTGTTTAGGTTGTTAGGCTAGTTTGTTATGGGTTGTTGTAGGTAGTTAGAAGTTGTTGCAAGTTGTTATGATGAAGGTGGGAAGTGATTTGGTTTGTTTAGGTGGTTAGAGATTGTTATAGGTTGTTATGGGTTGTTGTGATGGAGTGGGAAGTGGTTAAATTTGTTTAGGTTGTTAGAGGTTGTTATAGGTTGTTATGGTGGAGTGGGAAGTGGTTTGGGTTTGTTTAGGTGGTTAGAGGTTGTTATAGGTTGTTAGGGTTTTGAATTAGGTTTAGGGTTTTGGATTAGGGTTTAGGCTCGTTTAGGGTTTTGGATTCGGTTTAGGATTTTCGACTAGGTTTAGGATTTTAGTTTAGGTTTAGGATTTTGGATTAGGGTTTAGGCTAGGTTTAGGGTTTTGGATTAGTTTTAGGGTTTTGAATTAGGTTTAGGGTTTTGGATTAAGTTTATTGTTTTGGATTAGGGTTTCGAATTAGGTTTATGGTTTTGGACTATGGTTTAGGCTAGTTGAAGGTTTTGGATTAGGGTTAGGTTTAGGGTTTAGGTTAGGGTTTCGACTAGCTTTTGTGGAAGAAATTTAGTTAGGATGTCAAGTTGGTCTTGGGGAATAGTAATTGAGTGCCCAGCGACCAAAAGTCTATTCCAGAAGTGACTACTTGCAATCCTGCAAAATTGGGATGTCTACAGATGCCACTTTCTGAGCGAGGTCAAGGGACGAATGGAATCGAGACCGATGCTTATGGTTGACAGAGACACCCCGCCCGACGCTACAAGAAAGTGTTAGCTACTGGCAACAAGCCACTTAGTTGGTGATTGCACCGAAAGTCAGGACCAGCCACCTAGAACGCCAAAGACGAAGCTAAATCATGGAAACTAACACTAATGACGAATGTTGACACTGAATACTAGTGTTAATGCTGAGGTGACTGCGGCTGGTGATGAATAGTGTGCACTGATGAATGATGGAGCATGATGAATGAATGACACCTGTAGATTATGATGTGTACTACTAGATGATGCATGTAGTGCAGGATGACAAGTTGACAACCAATCAGCTCCTAACAGACATGACTGGTTATCACACTTGTCGAAAAAGGCACTGGACAAGACTCATGGTGCTTGCCGATCGAGAAGTAACTGGTTACAAAGGTTGTAGACACCCGATATGCTTGCAATAAGACTCTAAACCTAAACCCTAGTACCAAAACCCTAAAACTAACTCAAAATCATAAATAAAATTCAAAACTTACTCTGAAACCCTAGAATTAATCCAAAACCCTAAATAAAATTCAAAACCTACTACAAAACCCTAGAATTAATCCAAAACCCTAAAACCAACTCAAAACCCTTAACAAAATCTAAAACCTAAATGAAAACCCTAGAAGTAATCCAAAACCCTAGAATTAATTCAAAACCATAATTCAAAATCCTAAATCAAACCTTAAATCCTAATCTCAAACCCTAACAACCTATAACAACTTTCCACTCCACCATAACAACTTTAAGTACTTCCCACTCCACCGTAACAACCCTAACTACTTCCCACTTCACCTTAACAACCTTAACCACTTTCCACTCTACCTTAACAACCTTAACAACCTTAACCACTTCTCACTCCACCATAACAACCTAACTACTTCCCACTCTAACCATATCAACCCATAACAATCTACCTAGCCATCACAAGCCTATAAATACACTCCCCCCCCATTTGCAAGGAAAAAACGAGGAAGAAAAAGGAGAGAAAAAACTTGGAAATTTGAGAGGAGAGCCACCAAGGAGATTTCTCTCAACCAGAGCAACTAGAGAGGACTCTGATCAGAGGGGAAGCTCAAAGAGGAGGAAAATTCAAGTTTCAAGCCATCTTTGGCGAGCTCCAGCGGTCAACATCACTGCTAGCTCAGGCAAGCTTCAATCTGACATAATTTCTCCTCATTTTTGCTCCCTAGGTCCTCCTCCTCCTTCCCCATTTGATTCCAGTAGGCTAGGAGGTCCCCTTGGCTGGAATTAGGCAAGTCTTGGGTGGTCGGGCACGATTTTCTGGCGACGTAGGTGGGGGCACGAATCCAGTAAGTGATTCGTTCCTTGGAATGCTCAATCTTCTCGAGGCAAACCTCCTCTTGCTTCATCGCTCCTCTGGACGCCGCTTCAAGCCCTCTAGAGGTTACCAGGACAGCTCGCCAGAATCGCGCTCCTTCAAAAGGTGAATAGTGGATCTCAATCAGGCACCTCTAGCCCCGCTGCACCTCCCTGAGCATCAAGGAACCTTCCTCTGCTCATCCCCTACACTCCAGAAGCTTCATCACCACGTCTCAAGCCCAAACGACCTCCACAGTTGAGCTCGTCGAAGAAGATTAGGTCGACGGTGAGTAGGATCGGGAGGGGAAGGAGTAGCGCCGTTCTTGCTTTAGAGCGATGGGAAACGCTCCTTTCTGCACTGCCAAGCCTCTAGAAGCTCAAAACCGCCATTTTTGCGCCTCCAGCGTCCGTTTCTTCCCTGTCACCGTCACCGAAGTCGCGACGCCGGTGAGATAGGTGGGGAGGGGACCTAGACTATCAAGCACTTGATCCAAGCCGTTAGATCTACCCCTCTACCTTCCCTCTTGCTCACCATGGGTTTGGATGCTAGATCAGGCATCGGGGCAGCCCGGATCGATGTCTCTGATGGCCGTCTACGACAAGGTTCTGTCGTCGGTGGCTGTTGTTCTTTTTTTTTTTTAAAGTTTCTTTTAAAAAAAACTTGTCTTTCTTTTCTTTTCTTGCAGGTAGGTCCTTTTATTTTGCTTTTAGGTCCCTGTAGTATTTTTTTTACCATTTTAATAATGATTTTTTTGTGAAATTACAGTGTGGCCCTTATACTTTTTGTTAATGTTTTCCAGGCTTTAATATTTGACAGAAAACCCTCTAAGTTACTTTTCTTTCATTTTAAGTCTAGTATTTTACACAAAAGCCTTGAACTTTATTAAAATTATTTTGAATGCATAGTTTTCTAGCACAATTGCAAATTAAACCCTGGGAATTTAAGTATTTACTTAGATGTGTTCAAAATTGCATTTTAACCCTAAACTTCATTGATTTCACAATGAATGCATATTTTCTAGGGTAAAATTACAGAACAGTCCCTGAAGTTCCAAGTTTTCAAATAGAAGTCCATTATCTTGCACATTTAACCCTGAATTACTTCAGAATTGTTTTAAACACATGTTTTACTGGCAAAATTGCAGATTAGACCCTAGGGATCCTGATTTTGACCAAAAATGCATTGTTTTGCACATTTAACCCCCAAATTCTTACAAATTGCATGAAGAGTGTTTTCTTAATTAATTTTGTTGATTTAGCGTCAGAATTTCTGCGTTCATTTGGAATATGTGAATTTTGCAAGAAAAGCCACTGGAATTTACTTTCTTCACTCACACATGCATTTTGTACATTTTCTTTCCCTTTTTCATGCATATTTTCTCATGCCTTCTTCCTTTCATCATGCACACATTTCCAACCCATTTCAAATTCGATTCTCACATTGTTTCCCGAATTTCTTCTGACTTACACGGTTTTGATTTGATTTGAATTTCCATCGCTCGAGGGCATACATTGATAGGTTTAACAATGCCAACATGGACCCGAATGAGGATTATCTTCTTCAATTTGATTTTCTCGAATTTCTTCAAGTTTTCGCTAATTTACGTAGTGCTTTCTGAGTATTCTTGATTTTTCACGATTTTCTTCATCGCCCAAGGGCGTACAGTAAAGTGGTATTTTCAATGCCTACATTGTCCCTCTGATTATTATTTTTCCTTTTTATTCATTTCTTCTCTTTGATTTGGGTATGTTTTCGTAGTCATTTTAGGCATGTGCATTCAAAGTAGTCAAGCGTACGCACAATAGACCATTAGCAAGCAGGAAAACTAGAAAGACCAACTTCTTTGAGCGCATGGGGGTGCCTAACTACTTCCCCATGCGTAACAAGAATCCTTACCCTTTCTTTGGCACACAATGGCCAAGTGTTGCATCCATTAGGCACGGAGCATGCATATGTTTTCTTTGCCTTGATTTCTTTTGGTTTTTCCTTTGTGTTTGGTTTTCCTTGTTTTTTTATTAAAAGACTAGGTGGCGACTCCTTTCCTTATCCTTTTTTATCTTTCCTTGGTGTTTCCGAGTTTTATCTCCTTCTCTGGATTCACCTTCTTCGCCATGACCATAATGGGACTCCTCGTGTGCTTCCACGCACCCATGGAGAGCCATGCAGGGTTCCACCAGCATGGTCACAGAGGTCATCCGGGTAGTTCGGGCTACGAGCCCAAAAGGAGGGAAGGAACAAGGTTGTGGGGAATCCATCGGGCACCACAAGTACTGCCCTTGTAGTTTGGGATACCAGCCCGAAAAAAGAAGCATGGCCAAACAAAATGACTTGCTAGTAGGAAACGACGATTAACAGACGTTGTCTAGGTAGTTTGGGATACCAACTCGAAAGAGGGGCAACCAGATACTGCCCGTCTGGACAGGGATCTAAGGGGAAGATATGACAAGAAAAGGGAGAAAAAGAATAGAACCTAGCCATTTTTGGTGTACAGACAAAGGCCGATAAATGCAAAGAGTGAACCCAGTTGCTGCCAGTGTACAGGCAACGACTGGGAATCGCCAAGAGTGAACCGAGTCACTGCTAGTGTACAGGTACAACGGTTGGGAACCACCAAGAGTGAACTGAGTCACTGTGGTGCACAAGTAACAGCCGGGAATTGCCAAGAGTGAACCGAGTCGCTGCTGGCGTACAAGCAGTGGCCGGGAACCAGTAAGAGTGAACCGAGTCGTTGCCGGTGTACAAGTAGTGCCTGGGAACTACCAAGAGTGAAGCGAGTCGCTGCCGGTGCTCAAGCAATGGCTTGGAACAGCCAAGAGTGAACCGAGTTGCTGTTGGTGTACAGGTAGCGGCTCGAAATCACCAAGAGTGAACCGAGTCACTGCCGATGTACAGGCAGCGGCTCGGAACTACCAAGAGTGAACCATGTTGCTACCGGTGTACAAGCAACGGCTCGAAACTACGAAGAGTGAACCGAGTCGCTGTCGGTGCTCAGGAAACATCCTAGAACTACCAAGAGAGTGAACCGAGTCTATGTCGATGTTCAGGCAACGGCTTGGAATTGCCAAGAGTGAACCGAGTCGCTGCCGGTGCACAGGTAGCTGCTCGAAACTGCCAAGAGTGAACCGAGTCGCTGCTAGTGTACAAGTAGTGGCTCGGAACCACTAAAAGTGAACCGAGTCACTGTCGGTGTACAGGCAGTGGCTGACAGTGGCTCGGAACTTCCAAGAGTGAACCAAGTCGCTACCAGTGTACAAGTAGTGGCTCAGAACCGTCAACAGTGAATTGAGTCACTACCGGTGTACAGGCAGTGGCTCAAAATTGCCAAGAGTGAACTGAGTCGCTACCGGTGTACCGACAAAGGCTCGGAACCACCATGAGTGAACAAAGTCGCTGTTGGTGTACAAGCAGCGGCTCAAAACCACCAAGAGTGAACCAAGTCGTTGCTGGTGTAAAGACAACGGCTTGGAACCGCCAAGAGTGAACCGAGTAGCTCCCGATGTACAAGCAACGGCTCGAAACCGCCAAGAGTGAACCAAGTCGCTGCTCGTGCACAGGCAGCGGCTCGAGTTTGCTAAGAGTGAATTGAGTCGCTGCCGGTGTACAGGCAGCAGCTTGGAACTGCTAAGAGTGAACCGAGTTGCTGTCATTGTACAGGCAGCGGCTTGGAACCGCCAAGAGTGAACTGAGTCACTGTTGGTGTACAAGCAGCGGCTCGGAACTGCTAAGAGTGAACCGAGTCGCTATCGGTGTACAGGCAGCGGCTCGGAACCGCTAAGAGTGAACCGAGTCGCTGTCAGTGTATAGGTAACGACTCAGAATCGCCAAGAGTGAACCGAGTCGCTGCTAGTGTACAGACAATGGCTCGGAACTGCCAAGAGTGAACTGAGTAGCTCCCTATGTACAGGCAACAGATCGAAACCAGAAGAGTGAACCGAGTTGCTTCCAGTGCACAAGCAGCGGCTCAGAACCGCCAAGAGTGAATCGAGTTGCTGCCGGTGTACAGGCAGCGGCTCAGAACAACTAAGAGTGAACCGAGTCGCTGCTAGTGTACAGGCAATGGCTCGAAATCGCTAAGAGTGAACCGAGTCGCTGCCAGTGTACAGACAACGGCTTGGAATCGCCAAGAGTGAATTTAGTAGCTCTCGGTGTACAGGCAACGACTTGGAACTGCCAAGAGTGAACTGAGTTGCTGCTGGTGCATAGGCAGCGGCTCGGAACCGCCTAGAGTGAATCGAGTCGCTGACTACCAACCAAAAGTCCATTCTATTGGAGACTACTTACAATCCTGCAAAATTGGGGTGTCTACAATGACACTCCCTCCTGAGCACAGTGTGTTGAGGACGCCATGATGAGGCGTACCCAGTGGTGGCCAGTGCGGGTGGACACGTGTTCCGTAGCTGGTAGCGTCTTGAGAGACAGGACAGCCTTCCTAAGGAAGGGTTGGTTTTGTGAGGGTTCTCCAGGTGGGAGAATCGTGGGATGACGCGGCTCCTACATAAGGTGACATGTCGTGGCAGTGTAGACACCATTGGTTGCTCTTCGGTGGACTATTTGTGTCTAGAGTTTGGTTGCTTGACGTCAAGCTTCTCGACTCACCATGTGTGGTTTTGGCCATTGAGGGTCGTACTTGTGGTTTTAGGTTGGTAGAGCCCTAGTTGTGGTTTTAGTCAATGTGGGGCCTGGGTTGAGTTGTTTTGAGAAAAACGATTTGTGAATTGAATTTAAAAGAAAATTTATTATGGTTTTGTTTTCTATGGGTTTTCGTGGGGTGCGTGTTGGGTGACTTCTGTCGCTCATCCATTTTTCTTGTGTTTTTGGGTTACAGGTGTAGGCATGCTGAAGGTTTAGCGTAGTGCATATCGAAGTCTCGTAGCCGCACAAACAGATTCCTGGTAGTTTGGTATTTTCTGTTTATCTTTAATTTTCCTGTAATTTAATTTGTTTAAATTGTTACGGGAAATCCAGGGCATGACACTCCTGCATGTTTGCTTCCTTCGACATGTTTTTACTCTCTGGTTTGCTCTCATTCCATGATTTTACTAGATGGTTTCTTGTTGAAGTGGTTTCTCTTCCAGTACTTAGCTATGCATGAGTCCCAGCTTGATGCATCTACCCCACATCTTAACACTTGTGTGACCATGCTTGCCTGGGAATCTGACACGAAGTCGTAGCAGGGGGAGGAGGCCACAACCATGCTAGGATGGCGAAGGCGCAAGATAAGATAAGACAAAAATCAAAGTTACCACCTAGTCTTTTAAGGAAAAGACGAGAAAAACCACAAAAAGGATGAATGCATGAGATGAAAATGAAAAGGCCAAATTGTCTACAAACCAGAGGTTGGGTAAGGATTCCTTTTACACACGTGGAAGGTATTAGGCACCCTTGTACGCCCGAGAAACTCGGTCTTTCTAGTCTAATACCCTTGCCAAAGGATGAATGCATGCTGAGCCTAGATTGTACCCTAATCATACTAATATGAATGCTAAGTCATGACTAGATGGATGTGCAAGAGATATGCAAAAACTGCGAAAAAATCCACATGAAACGATGGAATAACGAAACACGACACGACAAAGAAAATCACATGAAAGGATGATGTTTTTGGCGAGAATGGCTAGAGAAATCTTACCGACCTCAAGAGAATCCAAAATGCGATCGACCCAAATCATCAGAATTATAGAAAACGTCATGGAAATCAAAATGGAGAAATTGCAAAGAAGTCCGTAAAATGGGCAAATGATGGCATATGAAGAAAATCACATGAAATGACGATGTTTTTTGAAGAGAATGGTCCCAGAAACCATACTAATATTAAAAGAGTCTAAAATGGAGTCAACCCAAATCGTCAGAATCATGGAAAAAGTCATAAAAATCAACAAAGGGGAAATAATCTGCAATTGGGCCGATGTGGGCCTTTAGGTCAGTTAATGTATGCCCTCGGGCAATGAAATCCAAATCAAATAAAAAAAAATCCAAAATGTGGAACAAAGGGAATCAAATCAAATGTCAAGTGAAGGAATCCGAAAACGAAATGAGAAAAAAATCCACGGAAAATCATATAGAATGCAGGCTTACTCAAAAAGGATGGAATGCATAATGAAAACTATGCAAAATGCATGAAACTGTACCTAAATGTGTGAAGGATGCCGAGGAATGATTAGACATGACTCAATGCAAAAACTAACATGCATGTGAATGAATTGATGGTACGAGAGCGATTTGGTAATTTCACGAAGCCAAATGTAATAAATGTGTACATGTGCATGATGCAAGGTCAAATGTATGCAAAATGTCAGGAAAATGTTGTTTACAAGAAAACCTGAAAGAGACAAGGTTTTAAATACGAGAAAATGATGTAAACAAGTTAAATGGCAAGATTAGGGACTAAAATGCAAAATTTACGAAAAAGGGGAAATCCTGATTAAAGTATATTCAGTGACTTTTATCTTAGTGTGCAGTTGATGGATTAAATGAAAATGTGACACTATGGTGTGAGATGAGTGAAAATTGCATGTTGGTAGTTTCTTGAGAATTCAGGGTCTAATGTGCAAAATTCACAAATAATGTGCAAATGTGACTAAAATTTGAAATTAGAAATCAATTTACATTGCAAGCATGATTTTTAGATGAAAAGTATATTCAAATGCAAAATTACAAATGCACATGATCAAAAAAAGTGAGAAAATGCCAAAATGTGTATTAAAACAATTAAAGCCCTAATTAATGAATTTGAAATTAAACTAAGGGCATAGATGCAAACTTCCTACACTCAATAACTGTATTTCAGGAATTCAGGGGCTTTCATGCAAAGTTCCAAGGTTTAAATGTGATGAAAATTAGATTTTTATGATATTTAGTGTGATTACAAAGTTTTTTAATGGTCTGAATGCAAATCTCATAGAGAAAACTCATTCTAAACATCTATGGGGGCATGATGCAAATTTTCAGAAAACACATATTAATGCAATAATCATGAAAAAATAAAACATGCAGGGGACCATATGCAATTTTTATCGAAATAATAAAAGAAATAAAAGTTATTTAAAACTATAGGGGTTTAAATGCAAAAAAAAGACTTGAAAGTAATGATATGAGGATCTAAAAGTAAAATCCTAATACTACAAGACCTAATCTAAAAAACTCCTCTTCGAAGTTCATCGATGCCTAGTCTTCGACGAGGACTCCAGTGGGTCTCTAGCAGCGGTACAGCGGCGGAAGGGTTTCAGCGATGGTCCAAGACGCTAGAGGGCACGTCGAACAAGGTTGGGGTGGCCTGAGATGCTTTCCCCGTCTTGAGCTCCGGTGAAGTGGCCTGTCGGCACTAGGGAAGATGACGGCGAGGTGGCTGCGCCGTTCCAGTAACGGCAAGGCACATATGAAGGTGGGAGGAGCATCGGAGGACCACAGGGAGGGTTCTAGGAGCTGTGGGAGGAACGGGGGCTAGATACAGAGCTAGTCCTGAGCACTGGCAATGGGTGTGGGAGAGCTCAGAGTGGCATTGCAGAGGCGGAGGCGGTCGAGGGGGGGTTCGAATTATCTTTGAGGGACCGCAGGGGAGCTTCGAGTGGTAGTGGTTTGGAGCTGGCATGATCGGAGCGTCCCAATGTATTCCACGACAGAGGGGGGTCGATGATGGAGCAACGAAGATGCCCTCGAGAAGAGGGGGCCAAAGGAATCCCCTTTTGAGTGATGGGGACTCAAGGAGGAGGAGGAGGAAGAAGGTAGAGAGGATCCAGGAGGCTCCTTTTGATCTAGGAGGCTAAGGACCTCGCCGATGGTGGTGAACCCACCACCAGAGAAGGGGAAGGCGGCAGACAATGGTGAAAAACACCGGCGAATAACAACTTAAAGGCTAGGGGGAGCTGTCTGAGCCTAAAGATGCGTGACTAAAACTATAAAAAGGAGGAGAGAATACCAGAGGACAACTAATGTTTCTCCCAACACGACTGGACGACGGCTCTAGTGGATATGGTTCAGGGTTCTCTAGGATGGCCAAAGGTTGGAGGAGGGGTGTCGAAGGATGTGGGATTACTGGGTTTCTGGAATTTCGAAGGGATCCTCTCTGTGGGCTTGAAGCGTCGTCCTTTCTTTTGGTCGACAGTCAGGAGCTTTTAAACACTGGTGGGCTTCCCAATGTTGTCGATCTTCCTCTTTGATCGCTGAGGACCGCCCGATCAGGCATGAGCTGGCAGGAGTTGTTGGGGGATCGCTGGAGATCACGCGAGAGGAGGATTGAGCGTTGGAGATCAAGGGATTGCTGTCGGAGTAGGCGAGGGAGATTGCAGGCTGGATGTTGGTGGTGGTCGAAATTATTTGTGCAGGTTGCCTAAGTTTTTGATTGGAGTGAATGGATGGGGTGTATGAGCTGAATTGGGCCAGCGTTAGTGGGCTTTTGATTTTAGGGTTTGTAGGTTTTAAAATTTTTAGGGTTTTGCTATTAGGGTTTAGGGATTTTTGCTTTTAGTTTTAGGTTTTTTAAAATGATTTTAATTAAGGTTTTGATTTTTATTGTTTTAAGTTTAATCAAGTGGTTTTAATTAGGATTTTCGGGTTTATTATTTTTTTTTAGGGTTTAGGGATTTTAGTGTTTTATTTAACATAGGTATTTTGTGATTTTAATTAAATTCTTTTGTGATTTTAACTTAGGTTTTGTGTTTTATTTTTAAGTTAGATTAAGTGATTTAATTAGGGCCTTTTGATTTAACCTAAGGTTTTGGGTTTTCTTATTTTAGGAATTTTCTGAATTTAAATGGATTAAAGTTTTGTGCTTGAATTTTAATTTAGATTTAATTAGTTTTTACTTGATTTAGTTAGGGGTTTAATTTCAATTTTGATTTAATTGGTTTTTATTAGGGATTTGAATTTGATTTTGATTTCAATGTTTTTTTCCTTGATTTTTGTTTGGATAAGGGTTTTTGTTAAATTTAATTTTCAATGGACTTTATTGAGTTTTACTTGATTGGGGTTTTAATTAATGTCTTTGCTGAATTAATTTGGATTTTAAATAGTTTAAATTGATTTTACTTGATTTTGATTTTAATTAGGGTATCTACTTGATTAATTTGGATTCTAAATGGATTTTATTTGATTTTGGTTTTAATTAGGGTTTTTACTCAATTAATTTGGATTTTGACTGGTTTAAATGGATATTTTTTTTTGGTTTTAATTAAATGTTTTATCTTGATTAGTTTGAATTATAATTTCTTAAGTTAGTTTAATTTTAGTTTGGATTTTTAATTATTGGTTTTTGCTTAAATTAGGCCAGAGTGGGCTTGTGTGGGCCTAAATGGGCTTGTGTGGGCTTAACTGGATTTATGAAGGTTTAGGTTGAGCTAGGGTTTTGGTGGAATTAGGGTTTAGGCTTGAGAGCTAGGGTTTTGGTGGTCGCAACTAGAACATCTTTCAGAGGAGCCTGCTGCTAAGTGACTGCAAGATCGGGGTGTTTACAAATGTCCCTCTTTAAGTGAGGTCGAGGGAACAAAGACCGATGCTCAGGGTTGACAAGACACCCTACCTGAGTCTATGGAAGAGTGGTACTTATTGTGGGGCTGTGAATCACTTATTCGGTGGATGCATCGAAAGTCACTACTCATGGCCCATGCATGATGCTAATGCAAGGGTTGACCATGATGCCAGGTGACACATGAAGATGATGCTGATGACGTGTGGGTAGCCCACCAGCCCATGAAGGGGAGCATGAGGGACTTGCTGACTCATGCCAAGGGATGCCCGGACAAGACTATCGTGCTCGTCGCACGACGAAGGAGACTTGGCAAATGAAAAGGATGCATGGCAAGATATTGGACTTGCCGACCAAGGGCAGACTGATGACAGATGTCAACCAGATAGTTTGGGATATCAGCCGTCTTTAGACAATATGACGGTCATCAACCTGATAGTTTGGAGTATTAGCCCCTTCCCGACAATGTAACGGTTGTCAACTGGATAGTTTGGAGTATCAGCCTGGTCCCAACAATGTGATGGTTGTCAACCAGATAGTTTGAGGTATCAGCCCATTCCTGATAATGTGACGGTTGTTAACCGGATAGTTTGGGGTATCAACTCGATGATTAGTTGACAGACTCGTCATCGGATAGTTAGGGTTATCAGACTGGTGATGAGTTGACGGACTCGTTGCCAGATAGTTAGGGTTATTAGCCCGCTCCTGACAATGTTTTGGGGTATCAGCCCGATGATGAGTTGACGGATTTGTTGCCGGATAGTTAGAGTTATCACTCCGATGATGAGTTGACGGACTCGTTGCCGGATAGTTAGGGTTATTAGCTTGGTGATGAGTTGACAGACTCGTTGCTGGATAGTTAGGGTTATCAGTCCGCTCCCAACAATGTGACGGTTGTTAACCAAATAGTTTGGGGTGTCAGCCCGATGATGAGTTGACGGACTTGTTGCAGATAGTTAGGGTTATCAGCCCGATGATGAGTTGACGGACTCGTTGTCGGATAGTTAGGGTTATTAGCCCGCTCTTGACAATGTGACGGTTGTCAACCAGATAGTTTTGAGTATCAGCTCGATGATGAGGAAAACAGTGTAAGTGGCACCAAGATTCGTCCATCTGGAGCGAATCTAGGATAGGATCATCTAGACCTCGCCCGGCCTAGAAATGACACTTGTTCGACTTGAGCAAATCCAAACAAAATAGATTGGGTTCTGCCCTACCTGGTACAGATGCCTATAACCGCTTCGTTTGTCCAGGCCTAGGCAATAAAATGATATTCTCGACTGTTAGCCAAGTAGACCCCAGCACCAAGTCGATAAGCAGAAAAGGGTAGTAGTTTGTAACAGTTGCACACATGTTGTTGCAATGGTGACTTTCTGTCAATCACAAGCATCCAAACAAGCTAGAAAATGTGTTCCAATGAACTTATTATAGCAGTCGTATACAATGAAGTGATTACACTTATTTCAGCATGCAGTAAACAAGTAGTATAACAACAATGTCAAGAGTCTACGTCATCCCAGGTCCTCTTAGAGTCTCTAGCTATGGGAAACAGTGTATGACTCGGGGTAGCTCCACAAATCGGTCAAGTTTCTTCCACTTCGCTTCATAATCAGCTGAGCAACCCTTCCCTTCTATGACTGTAAGATCACTCGATCAGATTGAGCCATTAAGTAGGCGTGATAGTTCCTTAGTCATAGTGTAAGAGCTTAGAGGGTACTCCTGGAAACGAGCTAGCATCGGTCTTTGGGCAAAGGAATCTTGTCGGTAGCCAAACTGCGCATCACACAGATTGGATGATATTCAATGCCACCAATCAACTCCGGGAGGATGATAAGTTGTATGTTGGTAGTATTGAAGAAAGCATCAAAGTCATGAGTTGCTGAAGGAATGATGCGTTAGGTCACCTTGTCTTCTGTCAAACTCTCTAGTCACTAATACTCCTTGCGAACTGATGTGAGTGTGCGAGTATTACCACTTTTGCAATAAGATTCAAAGGTCAACCATTGAGGGCGTAAGACCTTTACACCCAGATGAGCAGCCAACCATACCTGTACAAAAGCTCCGTAGCCATAGAAATGTTGGCATCATTGCAATGACCGATTTAAGACCCAGTAAGTCTCTGCCAAGATAACTAGGGCCAGGTCTATCTGACGGGTTATCACCGCCAAAGCAATCTCGGCAACCTCGATGTTCACGACTGTTTGGCCATGGCTAAACACCAGCTCAACTAAAAAGTGGACAACAAAACCTCTTAGCCACAGCTCATCGCCGAAGGAGGTGCGCATCTCAACTACCTTGTCAAGGTAGGTCAGTTGTAGCATCAGAGATTGTCCATCAGTATAGATAAGTAGACGACCACAATCGTTGGTTGATAGGCCAGTCAGTTCACTCAATACTGAAGAGTATTCATCACGCTACATAAACACAGTGGGCCCAAGAAACTTCGGTAGACAACACACTTGACAGACCACCTCCAAAGTAGGAGTCAATTCGATCTTTCCGAAGCAGTATATGTGGTTTGCAGGTTTCCAGAACCGGGCAGCTGCACACAAAAAGTAACAGGAGACCTTCACATTCGTAATGTCTTAGAATTTTGAGGGGATGCCCCAAGCCCACAGCTTGTCGCGATCAGTGTCTGTTAGCTTGCTAATCCACGTTTGGAGAACTTCTGAGCAACGCATCAGTACGACCATTGTGGAGAAACCCATGATCAATAGGGGAGCTTTGGCTTCTTTTGATTCAGGTCTGCAGAACATACCTAAAATATTCAGAATGACAAATAACTTTGTACCACTCAACAATATTTCATAAAGTCTAATGTAGACAAAAGTCATAAACTGTTGTGAAATGCTAGGTAATAGGTCAATGGCCATTTTGAAACTATGCGAAAGAGACTACCAGATAAAGTTAACGTGTTCGCTACTTGAATAGGCAAGGTTACCTGCTGGGTGATGAGTTGACGAACTTGTTGTCAGGTAGTTAGGGTTACCAGCACCATGATGAGTTGACGAACTCATCACTGGATAGTTAGGGTTATCAGCCTAGGGCATAAGGGTTGGTCCTCGGATGTAAGAATCCAACAACTCAGACCTCCTTCGGACTTAGAGGAGTCATGAGGAAAGGGATGAAGGTTGTTCCTAGGATTCAAGGAAACAACGACAAGGATCTCCTCCTGACTTAGAGGAGTCGCGAGGGAAAAGGATAAGGCTTGTCCTAGGACTCCAGGAACCAGCAACTTGGATCTCCTCTGGACTTAGAGGATTCATGAGACAAAGGATAAAGGGCTAGTCCTAGGATTTAAGGAACCAACAGCTCGGATCTCCTCTAGACATAGAAGAGTTGCGAGAAAAAGGATAAGGGTTGTTCCTAGGATTCAAGGAACTAGCGGGTCGGAACTCCTCCAGACTTAAGAGGAGTCACGAGGAAAACAGATAAAGGTTGGTCCTAGGACTCAAGGAACCAGTGACTCAGATCTCCTCTAGCCTTAGAAGAGTTGTGAGGGAAAAGGATAATGGTTGGTCCTAGGACTCAAGGAATTAGCGACCTGGATCTCCTCCAGACTTAGAGGAGTCGGAAGGGAAAAGGATAAAGGTTGGTTCTAGGACTCAAGGAACCAACGACTCGGTTCTCCTCTAGACTTAGAGGAGTCACGAGGAAAAAGGATAAAGGATGGTCCTAGGACTCAAGGAACCAATGACTTGGATCTCCTTTAGACTTAGGGGAGTCATGAGAAAAGGGATACAGGCTAATCCTAGGATTTAAGGAAACAGTGGCTTGGATATCCTCTGGACTTAAAGGAGTCATGAGGAAAAAGGATTAAGGTTGGTCCTAGGACTTAAGAAACCAACGACTCAGATCTCCTCCGAACTTAAAGGAGTCACGAGGGAAAGGATAAAGGCTGGTCTTAAGACTCAAGGAACCAGCGACTCGTATCTCCTTCAGACTTAGAAGAGTCGCGAGAAAAAGGATAAAGGCTGTTCTTACGATTCAAGGAAATAGCGACTTGGATCTCCTCTGGACTTATAGGAGTCACGAGGAAAAGGATAAAGGCTGGTCCTAGAACTCAAGGAACCAGCGACTCGGATCTCCTCCGGACTTAGAGGAGTCACAAGGAAAACAGATAAGGGCTGGTCTTAGGACTCAAGGAACCAACGACCCGGATGTCCTCCGTGTAGGATCGAATAGTTCCTCTAGAGGGGGGGTGAATAGAGAATTAACACTTTTTAATTTACTTATATCAGTTTTTATGGATGAATGAAAAATTGCATGTAAGGAGTTTATTTTGTACGTATAACTA
>JAMKQA010034673.1:0-10629 GCA_024699735.1 Posidonia australis | reverse complement strand
TGCTTCTGTTTGTTAATTCATGGCTGATTTGCATGTTTCTTTCCCTTCTTGTATATGCCATGTTTAGGAGATTAGAGACATGTCTGCTCTCCCCATTTGGTTAATGAAAATATAAAAAACTTAAAATCAATAAAACATAAGGCAAACTAGTGACAAATTGCAAATTTTGCCCCACGGTTTAATAAACTTGCAAGTAAAAGACTCAAAGCATACTTTGCATTCATCATATAGGGCATGCATCTTCTCATCTCCTGAGTCTGCCTATACAGTTTGCGAAGGACATTTCTTGGTGTCTCATCCTATGGCTTTGGCGTGGGATGAAATTTCGGGTGTGTTCCCCCTTGCCTGGGATCGTGTCGGTGTTAGTAGAGGGTACAGCCTATGCTTTTGCAGAGGACGAGGCCCCAAATGCACCACCTGTTCACTACCTAAGCTTTGGCTGAGATTTAGAACGGGGACCTTAATCTTTCTAACCTTGAGTCAGAGACCTATTCACCCCTGTGTGAACCTGGAGTAGACGGCTTGGTAGGACACCTATAGGTTGCGAGGGAGTGCATACTAGAGGCATTCATGCATTTTACATCTCATACCACCATAAACATTGCATCTTTTCTAACTTGTTTGTTTATGTGCATAGAATTATTGTCAGCGTGCGAGTTTCCTTAGCCTGAGCTTGAGACCTTTCCTTTCGCTGACTCTCGTTGCGACCCTATTCTTGACCACGTCTCCCGAGTTATCCGTCACTTTCGACGATAGCTCATCCTAGGATCTGTCCTCTCATTCCCAGCCACAGTCCGATCCGTACTCGCTTGCGATCTGCCATGGCCTAGCATACCAGCGAGCCCCTTTACCCTACTGTTCAGGAGGAGGTCCCCGTTTCGGTGTACTCTTCCTTTGTTTCTGTTTCAGTTGTCACCGCTGGTCCCGCTTTTGCCCTGGCTTCTGGAGGACCTCTGCCACCCCAGTATCGTGCCCCTGTGGCTACCCCACCTTTGGGACCACCTGCTTGGTCTTCTACTACTGTTGGGGCCTCAGCAGTTGAGTCTGTTCTTGTGACCCTTCCCCAGGGTTCTTTTGCTGTTCCTCCCCAAGGCTATGTGTTTACCAACCCTCCTTCGATTGCAGCTGTTTCTGTAGTAGCCTCCCCCTAGTTTGGTCAACTGGGATCTCAACTTTCTATTTCTTCTCCTGCTTTGCCTCTGCCCGCCGAAGCCACCGGTGATGATCCCATTTCCGCGCAACTGCAACAGATGTCGACCCTTGCCCAGCAGTTGCAGGGATTCACACTGGTGCTCTAGCCCTTCTCAGCTTTGTCTTTCCCGACTCCTGAGTTGCCTTTGCAACTGGCTTTAGGACCACAGATTGCACCCACTGCACCACCCCCACAGCCGTCGCCATCCCTCGTCTCCCCAGCGATAGGGTTGTCAACATTGCCTTTTGCAACACCGCCACAACACCCACCACAACATGCATCTCTACTATCTGGTGGTCAACCATCCTGGCTGATGGGAGCACATGCCATGAGCATTGTACCCAAGGCCGTTCTGGTCCAACAGCTCTTGCTCCCACATTCTGCACCTACTATAGAACCACCCCCTGCCTTATCCTCACCCTTGTACTAGACACAAGCCTCATCTTTTATCACACAACACTCAGCACCCATGCACGGGTACACTGGCCATCCTGCCGTAGCACCAGACTACAGAATGGTGGATCTGGAGGAGCCCTTAGGGGCAACCCATACAGTGTACGTGGCTCCCACATCTGCTGCACAATCCACGACTGCAGTAGCTCTAGATGCTCTCCTTGCGAGGGTGATGATTTGGAGCGCACACTCCGACAATTGCAAGGCGGGGGGTCCTACCAATTCCGGGACCTTTGTTAGTTTCCAGAGGCGACTCTCCCTCCGAATTTCCAAATCTCGGAATTCGACAAGTACAATGGTAGGGGCTGTCCAATTTCCCATTTGAGAGCCTATTGCAGAGACCTCGCCCAGCTCCAAGCTGACGAGAGATTGCTTATCCGCCTATTCCAGAAGAGTCTTACGGGGCCCGAGTTGAAGTGGTTCACTTCCCTCGACATGGCCACCATCAAGACTTGGGATGACCTTACACAGGCGTTCCTCGAACAGTATTCCTTTAATCTTGACTTAGTCCCAAAGTGGGAGGACTTAGTCGCTATCAAGCAGAGGCCCTAAGAAAACATTTGGGGAGTATGTTGGACGTTGGTCGATGGCTTCGCAGATCAAAGATTGACCCTCTGATGAGTAGTCTATTGAGATCATGATCCGGGGAGCACAGCCAGCAGTCAGGGCTCTGCTCAACATTCAGCCAATCACCACATTTTCTGCATTGCTTCGGGCGGGTGCTCGTGTTGAGAGTTCACTGCGTGGCGGCAGTTTTCCAGCACTCTTTGCATTTGCCAAGCAAGCCACTTCCTCACATAGTGGCGCTAGCAGCAGCAACAACAACAGCAACCACAACAGCAACCACAATGTCAATCCACCCCGGAGGCAGGATCCCTCCAAGGATACAGTTTCTTACATTAGATCCCCTACTGCACCAGTGAATGTCCATCCATCCCCTCAGCATCAATTAGTTTATGCGTCCATGCCCACACCTAGAGCACCTTATGCACCACACATCACTCCCACTGCCACTCCAGTTTATCCTACCCCTCAGGTGGTGGTGCGCCCGCCATTGGCACATCCGTAGCCAAGGCGGCAACGCCGTGACAGGCGCCACTATACTCCTTTAGTGGAACCGTTGAGCATGGTATTCCCTAAAGTCGCATCCCTCCTGAGGCTGCCTGAGGTGCGCCTGCCACCAAGTCCGCTTCCTGCTTGGTATAATGCGAACGCGTTCTACAATTTCCATCGGGTCGCAGGTCACTCGACGAACAATTGTCTCACATTAAGGAACTCGATCTAGGACTTGATTGACCAAAAGGTCATTGTGATTAACACACAGGCGGCAGGCCCTGCGCCCAGATCAGTAGGGGAACAAGCACCACCAGCACAACCCAATATAGTTAGCCAGCCATTACCTCAGCATTCAGCGCTAGGAGCAGCAGGCCCCTCGGGAGTCAATTCCATCTTTCTTGTTTATTCTATCTGATGTTTTATTTGTCCTATCAATCTTATTCATGAGGTATTTTCCCCTTTTCCATGTCAGTTGTATTTATCCTTCCTCGGTGGTTCTAAGGAGTCTTTAGTTTAATTCATCCTACCGTTGAGGTAGTCTCTGCTCTAGCTTCAAACCCTTTGGTTTTCTGTATCGTGTCAACCGATTTGAGCCTGTTAATCTCATTCCTGCTCTTGAGTCTGTCAACCACTTGGCCGTTCACAAAAACCCTTGCCTGATTGGTCAAAAACTTGTGTCGCAACTAGGGATACGAGAAAGGAACCCCTTGGGCGATACGGTTAAGGAACTGCTGAGCCAATCAAGGTAGAAGAACGGAGAGAGAACGAAGAATTGGGATACGAGCGTCGGAACCAACAGAAGAGACGCTTGCGCTTTAGTAAGTCTCCCAAAATGATCATTTCCCGCGATTTAACTAACTTCACCAATGTAGGTGTCATGAATCCAAACCAGAGTTTGTTTATAGCCGTAATGTCATAGTCGCCAACAATTTGGATTTATTCAGAAGAATTTTTCTCAAAGGATGGTCATTCAGTGTCAGAACAGTCGGCAGCAGCAGTACAAGACCTTGTTCAGAAGGCAAACTTAGAGAGCCTGACAGATGACACAGTTGGAGATCTGGGCATTTTTATTCCCAAAACAATTGGAGGTGCTCGCGGAGGACTTAGCAGAGCATGGCAGAGTCAGAGAAGGGGAAAACATTTGTTTCGCCACCGCAGCCAGAATCACCAGGACCAAGCTTCAATCATGGTCCTTCAATCAGATAGGGAGTGTGCTAATCTCCAGTCAGCTAGGAGCCCGTTAGCGCCTTCTAATTAAGAATTATTAGTAGCGATCGTTGGCCACTCCCAAGCCTTGTAAAACATTCCATTGTAGGCCATCCATCTCTATGTTTTTTTGCTTACTGCATCCACACATCACAAATCGCGTCATATGCATTGTACTTTCTTTTTGTATTGTAATCATAATATGAACATTGGCATAACCATGTCCGATGAGGAAAATCGGAAGCCAGCTTGCTTAGGAAGAGTTTTGATCCTCCTCACGCGTTACTACCTGTGTGACCTAGGAGGTAAGGGACCCAGTATTCACGGAACATGGGCGAAATGTACAAATTCACAAGGGGCCTATACCTCAAGAGGGAGAAAAAAATGATAGGTTGTGAATGAGTGTGAGCCAATAAAAATATAGTCTTCGGAGCACAAAAGAAATCAGAAGATAGAAGTTGAAGATAGAAGTTGGCTCTAATGAGAGAGGCATGCAAGACAACTCTATCCCTATCATATAACTTGGAGAGGAGTTGAAGCATACACCTACCAAGCCCATATGTTCAAAGGGACTAGCCACCCCTTTTACATCAAAAAGTAAGCGAGCAGCCATCCCCCAACCTAGGTGTTTATTACCTCCAAACAGGGATAGTGTAAGTCAGCATGCCAGTGAGGGAGTAAAAGAAAAATGAATTATTGAGAAAAGTAGGTGTAGGGCCCTAGGAGTTTGCCATGGAGCCCAGTTTATCTAGAAAGCCCATTGGTTGAGTGAGAGCCACCATAAACCCAGGAATCCAGGTAGCACCAAGTGAGTTGAGGACATTCTAGTCCCTTGTAGCAGGCAATGAAGGCTTCCTCGGTGCTGAGGGCGTCTCATCTATAAGCCATGCATAAATCTCGCTTCCATCTTATAAGTTTTGCATAAATCATTTGGCATTCAGCATTTTCGATTACACCACTTTTGCATTTTGCATCGCTTTGCAAGGCGTTTGCCCACGTTCCAACTAGGGGCATGCTAGCTACCTTTTGAGTTGGAATTTTGGCAAAAAGGGATCTTCTGCCGAGGGTATGTTAACTGCTCTTTGGATGGGAATAGGTCTTTGACTAGGGCATGCCAGCTGCCTTTCTAAGTCAAGAAGATCATTGGGACAGTACTACTTTTGGGAGCATGCAGATGAGGCTTCTTGCAAGCACTTCAGGATAAGCCTGTCAATTGACGCAATACAGAAGCATAGTTGTCACGGCACATGAAACTGGCTGGTGACATGCATGGCAACAGCCTGCAAACCCATCGGACTTCTTCCAAGGCGAAAGCAAGCTCTGTCCGCCTAAAGCAAAATGCATGAAAAGTGGGTTTCCAGAATCTAGCCATAGCGCATACCAAGTGCCAGTTCACTTCAATCGTGGCAATATTCAACAACACGGTGGTATACTTCAAACCTGCAGATACTCACGATCCTCAGCGGTTAATGCACCAAACCATGTTTGCAGAACATCAGAATAGTGCTTGGGTGTCACCATGGCTGGATATCCCTGCATGGCATATGAGTTGGTAGTTATGGCAGTTACCTAGTGAGCCCTATCGCATACCAGCAATGCAAATACTGTAATTTCCAAGGCCAAAAGTGCAAAATGGCCACGAGAATTGTGTTTTGGCCCCCAACACTCCGTAGCTTGCATATGAACAACAAATTGCAAAGTGTCAAGGGAATAAATGCACATGTCTTCAAGAATTCACTAGATGGGTGACTTGTAGAAAACCCCTTAACACCGTGAAATGTGTAGAATAACTCACAAAGGGTGCGACAAATCATATTTGAGAAGATGCTCGCAAGCACCCAGCAGAATATCAAATATCATAGCACAGCAGCAATACAGCAATTAGAAGTTTGTCATATTAGGAAATTTGTAATAAGGCCCGTTCAGTTTCGAAAAATTACAGATATGCCCCAGCCTTTTGCAAAATTTGCAAACAAAGCCAATTCAGATCGGCACTCCAACAAGGTTCCTTTAGAGGATATTGCACATGCATCTCAGTAAGAACTCCGGTTTCCATGCCATAGAGCCAACAGCGAGCACAATTGTTTGCCCTGCGTAGCTGAGCCAACTTCCTTCCTAGGGGACAATTCGGGGATCGTCGATTTTTCTTTTTCGAATTCTCAGTCTGGGTGGATGAGATCCTTCTATCCCTTCTTTTTCAGATTTTCGCGAGCACGAAATCCTTTTGTTTGACCTTTGGCTGGGCAGTCAAGGTCCTTTCTTTGGATTTTCGTGGGCACAAAATCCTTTTGTTTGACCTTTGACCGGGCGGTCAAGGTCCTTTCCATTGCTTTTCTTTGGATTTTCGTAGGTGCGAAATCTTTTTTGTTTGACCTTTGATCGGGCGGTCAAGGTCCTTTCCTTCGCTTTCCTTGGATTTTCGCTGGCGTGAGATCCTTTTGTTTGACATTTGATTGGGCGGTCAAGGTCCTTTCCTTTGCTTTCCTTGAATTTTCGCGGGCGCGAAATCCTTTTGTTTGACTTTGACCAGGTGGTCAAGGTCCTTTCCTTTGCTTTCCTTAGATTTTCGCGGGTGCGAAATCCTTTTTGTTTGACCTTTGACCTAGTGGTCAAGGTTTTTTCCTTTGTTTTCCTTGGATTTTCGCAGGTGCGAGATCCTTTTGTTTGACCTTTGATCGGGCAGTCAAGGTCCTTTCCTTTGCTTTCCTTGGATTTTCGCGGGCACGAAATCCTTTTGTTTGACCTTTGACCGAGTGGTCAAGGTCCTTTCCTTTGCTTTCCTTGGATTTTTGCAGGCGTGAAATCCATTTGTTTGACCTTTGATCGTGTGGTCAAGGTCATTTCTTTGGATTCTCACAGGTGCGAAATCCTTTTCTTTGGCTTCTGATCGAGCAGTCAGAGTCGACCTTTAACCGGGCAGTCAAGGTCATTTCCTTTTTTGTTTGGATTCTTGCGGGCGCGAGATCCTTTTCCTTGGCTTTTGATCGGGCGGTCAGAGTCGACCTTTGACCGAGCAGTCAAGGTCATTTCCTTTTCTTTCCTTGGATTCTCACAGGTGCGAGATCCTTTTCCTTGTCTTCTGATCGGACGGTCAGAGTCGACCTTTGACCAGGTGGACGAGGTCATTTCCTTTCTTTTCCTTATTCCTCGCGGGCGCGAGATCCCTTTCTTTAGCTTTTGACCGGACGGTTAGAGTAGACCTTTGGCCGGGCGGTCAAGGTCTTTTCTTTTTTTTTCCTCGTGGGCGTGAGATCCTTTTATTTGGCTTCTGACCGGGCGGTTGAGGTCATTTCCTTATCCTTTTCTTTGGCTTCTGACCTGGCGGTCAGAGTCGACCTTTGACTAGGTGGTCTAGGTCATTTCTTTTCCTTGCGGGCGCGAGATCCTTTTCTTTGGCTTCTGACCAAGCGGTCAAGGTTGACCTTTGACCTAGTAGTCAAGGTCCTTATCCTTCTCCTTGGATTTTCACGGGCGCGAAATCCAGTTGTTCGACCTTTTGACTTGGCGGTCGAGGACCTTATCCGGTTCCTTGGATTTTTGCCCTTGCAAAATCCAACTGTTGACCTTTTGAGCGGGTGGTCAAGGTCGTATCCTTTTCCTTGGCTTTTGATCAGGTGGTCAGAGTCGACCTTTGACTAGGCGGTTGAGGTCATTTCCTTTCTTTTCCTTTTCCTCGCGAGCGGTCTTATCCTTCCCCTTGGATTTTCACGAGCACGAAATCCGGTTGTTCGACCTTTTGACTGGGCTGTCAAGGTAATATCCTTTTCCTTGGATTTTCGCAGGTGCGAAATCCAACTGTTGACCTTTTGAACGGGCGGTCAAGGTCATATCCTTTTCCTTGGATTTTCACGGGCGCGAAATCCAGCTGTTGACCTTTTGATCGGGCGGTCAAGGTCATATCCTTCTCCTTGGATTTTCGTGGGCGTGAAATCCAGCTGTTCGACCTTTTGACCGGGTGGTGAATGTCCTTATCCTGTTCCTTGGATTTCGCGGGCGCGAAATCCAGCTGTTTGACCTTTTGACCGGGCGGTCAAGGTCATATCCTTTCCCTTAGATTTTTGCGGGCGCAAAATCTAGCTGTTCGACCATTTGACCGGGCGATCGAGGTCCTTATCCTATTCCTTGGATTTTCGTGGGCTCGAAATCCAACTGTTTGACATTTTGACCGGGCGATCAAGATCTTATCCTTTTCCTTGGATGTTCACGGGCGCGAAATCCTTTTGTTTGACCTTTTGACCGGGCGATCAAGGTCCTTTTCATCTTTTATTTTGGGTTTTCGCGGGTGCGAAATCCCTTTGCTTGCCCTAAGTTCGTGCAAATAGGGCCCTCTCTTTCTTGTTTGACAAATAGTATGTTTGTCACACCCCTTTTCTTTGGGCTGGTATCCCCAACTACTCGATTGTCAACTATCATGCTTTCAAGCATTCGGGATGGCAAGACTTGGTCGACATGTCATATCCCGCCTCTTCAGGTTGATAACTTCAAAAATCCGGTTGATGAGTCTGACAGCCAGTGGTTCCCTCTATGCGCAGGATTTCTTTGTTTTTGCCTTGTTACTTCAGCATTGCATTCACTTACAAGCACCCATTCTCGTGTTTACAATGTTATCATTAGCTTTGCATTTTACTCTCAAGATCGGCTCTTGCATTTGTTTTCTTTGCACTGGCATCACATTTCCAGCATTTAGATCAACAATCGCATGCATTTTGCATTTTCATTTGGCAACAAGTCAATACTTTCGGTGCATCCACCGGATAAGTGACAAAATGCCTACAGCAAACTCCATTCCTCCACAACGTCAAAATGGGGGCATCTTGTCAACCCTGAGCATCGGTCTCGGTTCCCTCCGTCCCTTAACCTTGCTCAGGGAGGGGCATTTGTAGACACCCCATTTTTGAGGTGGCTCATAGGTAAACTCTCTAGATGTTGCATTGGATGCGGGAAGCTCAACAACTTTTGAATCCTACTCAACCTTTTAACTAGCCAGAGATCATTGCATAAACCGATCACAAGCCCATAGCAAGCTCGTGACCCAATTGGCAATTTAGATAGCTAGTGGAGAGCACCAATATGGAGCACTTGACTGGAGCACCAAGCAGGAGCACTAAAGTGGTGCACCTAGCTAGAGCACCAAGATGGCGCACCGATCCAGAGCACCATCCTGGCACACAACCACTTTTCAGGGTGCTGGTTGCTGACTTTCCTTCTCCCATGCTTGTAACCCTCGCCAACAGATATTCCTTGTGAATCTATGCCAGGCTCATCGTTTGCAAGGCTGTCTGCATCCCCTGGGAGTTACCCTTGTGGAGCTCTATAAAAGGACCACCATTGGCAACCATTTGGAGACTTGGCAACTCATCACACTTGGTGAAACCATTCACTTATTTCCAGCAACCCTCTCTCGTTTCCTGAAGATATCTTTGCATTGCAGAGCATCCTCAGCCAATCCAAAGCATCAAGGAAGTATTATCTTGAGCCTTCAAGGAGGAAACACCACTAGCAAGGTAAGATCCTTACTCCTCTTTCACTTATCCTTATGTTTAATCTCTAGATATTACACCATTTAAAAGCATGTAAAAGAACAAGATGTCTGATCTGTTAGTACGTTGTTTTCATGATATTTTTGTGATGAGATGATTGCTCCTACATGTATATTCACAATGCTCCAATGCCTTATTAAATTCTGCATCATATAATTTATGACATCTGGGCTTGATTATCCATTTTTATTATAAACCATGTAATTATTTGCAATATTGTGTATAATGGTTTATTAATGGGTAATCTGTTGTTTCTTGGTTGTGTGAGGTTGTGGATGGCTTTCTCTGCATTTGCTTGTGATTTGGGATTCATGTGGAGTCCGATTTTAGGATGCACAGTTGCCTCGGTCTGCGTGTCGTCCTTTCCCCTTTTCTTTTCTTCCTCTTTCTCCTTCTTTTTCTCTCACGAGCCACGCCCTTCCACCCATTCTTCGTCTTCTTCTTTCTCTTCTTCCACCCGTGCCACCAGCGATGGAGGCCCGTGCCACCCCATCTCATCCGACGGGATGGGTGACCGGTGCTAAGCGAGCGGTGGCGGAAATAAGAGAGGGGGGCAGGAATGGGCCGAGGGAGAGTGCGACGAGACAGGAAAGGAAGAGAAGAAAGGGAGCTGAGGCGCGTGAGCTGGGAGGAGGTGGTGAGCCGCTCGTGCGTTCCGCCGGCAGAGGAGGCTTCACCAGGGTGCGAGGAGGTTCGTCGAAGTGTAGGGAAGGTCGTCGGGGGTTGTGCCAGGTACGTGACCCCATCCCTTTCCTCCGTTTGCTGTTTTGTTAATAGTAGGATTAATTGCATGAAAATAAAGATAACGCATGGAAAATTGTAGAAAAATAGTAGGAATGATGGAAATGAGTTCAATGATGTGTATGTGTAAGGATCAAGCTAGATTGTGTCAATTTTGGGAGTTTTGAGGAGTTATACCTTAAATGTTTTATGGTTTCATTCTGAGCATGTTTCCTTTACGAATTTATATCTTCTAGTGTGATTGATGAAATCACAAATGGTTTAAGGGATTTTGAAGTAAACTTGAGAGTCTACACCCCATGATTTTATGGAAATTTATGATGCATGTTTGGGGGGTCCGATTGGGACTCCCACTTTGGGCGATTTCCGTCGTTGCGGAACAGAGTGTGCCCTGTCTGCGAGGAATTCGGTATACCGAATTTATTCGGTATGCCGAAATCC
>JAMKQA010034672.1:0-12968 GCA_024699735.1 Posidonia australis | reverse complement strand
CACACCACAGAGATGTTGTGAACACCCAACTCAGGAGAAGTGGAGGTAACTATACTAGCTAGATACCCCACACAACCCCTGACCAAAGACTTATAAGCCTTCATAGCTGAAATGACAAGCTTAGGCTCACCCTGACACCCACCTTACACAAAGAAAGACTCATCCTAAGGAGACCCAAAATAAACTCTCCTCCAAGCATAGTCGATCAAAGCGGACTGCTGCGCCAACTAATCCATGCCGAGTATTACATCGTACTCCTGCATGTCCATCATGATCAGGCTGGCGTCGAACTCTCTGCCATTTAGTGTCAAGTCGACAGACCGCAGATACCTCCATGCCAAACTATGCTCCCCTAGCGGCAACACCACGCTGAGATGAAAGGCCAGTCTAGCTGGTCTCTCTCCCAACTCCACTGCGAAAGACTCAGAGATGAAAGAGAAAGAAATCCCTGAGTCAAACAACACTTTGGCCATCCAGCCAGCCACAATAAAAGAACCTAATGGCCAAACAAACAACACCACACATCGATACAATCAGGCAGATGTCCAGAATATAAGGAGATTACAACATATCTTAGAGGATTACAGAACCAACTATTCATCCTTACTCTCAACAACATCTCCCGAAGACCAAGCGCTTGGAGCTGTGATGGTGAACACCCGGCAAACTCCGGCGACCATGCACGTCCGCAACCACCCCACGACCTCAAGGACGCTCCACCCAAGCTCCACGTGCCACACGAGCCCTTCGTTGCGCTCCCTCTCTCTCTCTCTCTCTCTCTCTCTCGAAGCACGAGAAGAAGAAACAAAGGATGCGGGTGGAAGGAGAAAAGAGGGGAAAGAGGAAGGAGGAGTGGGGAGGAAGGAAAGGAAGGTGGGGAAGGGAAAGTGCGCGTGTCGAGGAGGAGGGGAAAAGAAGAAGGAAGATGGGGAGGATGGCAACGAGCGGCGGAGGAGTGTGGTGTGGCTTATAAAGCCTGCACACGCAGTAGCTGGGGGCATGCTCACCTGCTTGTCTCAACCACCGACACACCGCATGAGCACACTGGTCACTCTGCCCAACCACCAGCCACAACCAACTGCCCACGAGCGCGGGCCGCATGCGGACCCCACACCTGGGCCCCACACAGACCCACACCTGCGCCCCACATGCACAGTGCCACAATGCACAATGCCAACCACGCTAGGGACATTCAAATAGAAGCCAGCCCACAAGGCCCAAGCCCAAAAGCCCAAAACCACACAACGGGCCTCGGAACAGTAACACCCGTCTAGGAATAAAATTCATAAAATGTAAATAATTACAAAATGAATTTTACAAGTGTTACACTGAAATTGCCCGATCGTCCGAATTCCTGTTAGATTTCTCTTTTTGAGTCAAAAACGGGTGACCGATCCTCTCGTCGGTCGTCCGAAATTTCATGATTCGGTCGACCGAAAAGTTTTGATCGTCCTAATCTGTGGCTAAGAGCAATCTAGGTAGCAAATCATGTTTTCCGTGATTACAGAAAATGATCCAACTTCAGCCGCTTAACTCTTCTCCTCCTCGAGAGTGAAAAGCGGACACATCAAGTATACACCAAAAATCATGCATAAAACATGGGGTGTAAACTTTCAAGTCTACTTCAAAACTCCTCAATCCATTCTCAAAACCATTGAGTATGCTATTCAAAATAAAATCACAAAGACATGAAGCTCATTTCGTAACACTGTAGCATGCATTACATTTCCTACCAAAAACTCACAAAATTCATACAACCTAACATGATCTCTACATATTCATGTCATTCACATCATTTCCATCATTCTCATTATTTTTCCATGATTTATCATGCATTTTTCCATTATTTTCATGCATCAAGCTATTAACCAACATTTATAGAACGAGAGAAGAGAAGGGGGTCACGTACCTCTTTGGGATTTTCGACAAGCTTCTTCACGCCTCCGGTGAAACCTTCCCATCAACAAACCATGCATAGGGCTTTTCTTCCCTCGACGCACTCCTTGCTCTCACTCCCTCTGGTTTTGGTTCGCTCTGGCTTAACTTGTGTCCTCAACATCATCTCCTTCGGTCCTTCTTAAACTTCTCCACCCTAGCCACCTCCGCAAATCCCGTCGATCATCGCCCCACCACACAAGCGACAGAGAGGACGAGTCATACACGGGCAGATTGTGGAGGCACGAGTCAATCAAGAAGAAAAGAAAGGAGATGGAGAAGAAAACGCGTGAGTGGCACAGTGCTTGGATTGACTGATGTCCAACTCGAGTCCCACATACACAGGCACAACACCAAAATCACATAACCAAGGAAACCATCTATCAAGCTACACTTGAGAGAAAAAACATATAGCTAAACCAAAATATCAGATTATCTATTAGTAAACTAGATTCAAATATTACAATTAATTTCATGGTTTACATTAATTGGATAATCGACCTTAGATATCACAACAAAAGATGAAATAATGATCATTTCTCTAAACTTGTATATTAAATTAGAAATTTGATTGATGGATTTAATCTACATTTTTTTTTTGTTCTGTAGTGAGTTTAAAGTTCTCCCAACCACTGTGACAATGAGCCATTGTCGATTTAATCTACATTTTTCATAGTACATATGGTTCAAATATCTAGCGACTCATAACTTCAAAAATAGGTAGATTAAAACCTTTAAATAAAAGTTGAATAAATTTAGTATTAAATCATTTTTTGCTAGACAATATGCTTCTATTACTGAAATAACTATTATTACTGAAGAAATTACTGTTATTATTAAACTACCTATTAGCAAAATCATGTCTAGATCATCAACGATAAATAGCATTAGGGTCTACAGGGACTTATTGGGTCTCATCTCTTCTTTACTAAAACAGGCTAGACCTTAGGGACGGCGAATGTGAGACTCCTCCGTAGAAATAGTAATATTGATTTGTCGGGCGTGGTCTCCCCCCAGTACCAGAAAAACATCGAAGCCCAGATAAACCAATGAAGACAAAAAAAAAATAAAAATAAACAAAAGAAGATGAGGAGAAAGAGTGGGTGTTTTGGGATCTAAAAAAGTTAGGGGGTGTAAGTACAGACAATAAAATACTAAACCAGGTTTAGTTCCCGTGATCTTGGGAATGGGGTCCAGGTATTAGCACATTAATTAAGTCAGCAAGTAACTCAGCGGAATGGTATGGAACTTCATATGTTTTGTTCCCATCTGCCATAAACAAATGCTGTGAGCTGTGAGCTGTGAGCTCAAGGTGGGAGGAATGGAATGAAGAAATGGATAAATGGCCGGGAGATGACTAGAGAGGTGGGGGCAGGTGCAATTACTGGCAGAGATGGCGTGGGATGGAGAGGAGCATGCCTGCTGTGCTTTTTTTTCGATGGATGCCTGCTGTGCTTTTTTTTCGATGGATGCCTGCTGTGTTAAGTGGCGGTTTGCAATATGGGGAATGGTATGTTGTTTTGGATTAAGAATTTCCACTGTTTCCTCCGCATGTAACATGTTGCTTGACTAAACAAGTACCTAGAAGTGAAACCCAAATCATTTTGTTTATTGTAACAGGTCTTTAGTGTCTTGAGGAAACCCATACGCCTTCTTGCTTATTATTTCCCCATGTTTTGATGCAGATGTGCATTCAGTCTAGGAAATACTATGTCTTCTGTACTTACTGTAGTTTTTATATTCACTTGAAAGTGAGGGACAACACAAGCACACATTCCTTAACTGAAGTTATTAAACAACATGAAATGCTGCAATGAGTGAAGATGGTTATTAGAAACTGCTTTAGAAAGCTATAAATTACATGTGGAAAACCATTCAGCATCGGATTTTGTGATGTGAAGTGAATGGGTCTTCACTGACATATCTGGATTTTCAATTGGCCGGTGCCATTTAGACCCATCTTTGTCTTCAAGTGTAGACAGGATTTATCCCATTAGTCTATCACAATCAAATGGTGGTAGATTTGCATTAAAATCCTGCCTTTTGAAAGTTTATAAACAATGGCAATTTTGCAGCGTCTGACCCATTTCACTTCGAGTACAAGGGGAACAAGGCACCTGAAGTCTCCTCCCAATTCAAGTTGACATTAAAAATCTCTTCAGCTTGGAACCTCCTCTTTGACGATTGTACTTGGAACTTTTACCCAACCAATCCAATTCACCTCATTAACTCATCCAGAACACAATTAATCCTCACTGGAACTCACAGCAGCAACAACAGCAATAACAACAACAAAGATTACTCCACTAGCACTTGAATGCTGCAAACATGACAACAATCGATGCAAGCTTTCTCTGCCAACAAGTCAATACGCCAAATAGGGACCCCAATGTAGCAGAGTTCCACAGCACAAGCAAGAAGGAAACAAGACCATGGTCGTGTTTCCTAATCACACAAACGTAAAACGGCCAATGGGGTGTGAGTTCTGGTTGTACACGGCACATCCATTATGATATAAGGCCTGCGTGTGCTTGTGTGGAGGTGTCGAGCGCGTGTGGTTCCATTCACAAAAAAGAAGAAGCATCGAGGGGCCAGAGCAAAAAGTTCCCCTCCAAGGTGAAGGCAGTAGTAGCATCAGTAGTAGCTGTAGTGGATTGTTGCCCTGGCTTTTGCGTGGGAACTGGAAAGAAGTGAAGTCCCCCCTCCCCCTTCCCCCACCCTGCCCGACACACATGTATATATATAATAATATGAGAGTGAGTGGAGGTGGAGGACATAGTAAGTGAGAACAAGTGGTAGAGTTAACAGGTAGAGAGGTAGTAAAGTTACTACTAGTGTGAGGGAGGAATGGAGAGAGAGAAGGAAATGAGGCAGTCCAAATTCAAAAGGATATGTGTCTTCTGTGGTAGTAGTCAGGGGAAGAAGAGGAGCTACCAGGATGCAGCAATAGAGCTTGGGGAAGAGCTGGTATTTGTTTTGTTTGTTCTACATGGTCATGTTCAGGTCCATGGGACTCATAGGTTTTCGCTTCTTGTGTGGTTTGCTCAAATGAGTCTCTGTTGTCGTTGCTGTTGGACTAGATGGGTTTTTTTCCTTTCTTTCTCTGTGTTTCTTGTGTAAGGATGGATGGATCATGTCCTTTGTCTAAATGGGAGATCCTTTGAAATGGATTGTGATGGAAAATGATTTATGGTTAGCATATCCATCTAGTTTGCTAGCTTCTCGTGTTCCTATATTGTTTCTGTTACTTCTGGGTCCATGCCAAATGATCCAGATTGGTGGTACGTCCAGATTTGTTTCTCTGCCCATCTCAGTTTCAGGGTATCAAATTGTTTTCATTTTCCGCCTCAAAATGGCTGCTGCAGAAGCGCTCTTCCTTGGTTTGCTGTGGTTTGGTCTTGTCCAATCAGTCACTGTCCCATTTTGTTCTTTTCTCTTGTTGCTGCAGTTTTTTCCTGAAATGTGTTTGCATATATATGTGTGTGTGTGTTTGTGTGTGTGGGCACATTTCTCTGCGTACCATTCTTTGAGACAGCAACAGACATCCATCAGTATTCTTTCCCCTGCCCCTTGGCCCGCCTTTTCTGATTGTCTACTGTTCTCAGATGGAGCCATCCCATTCCTTCTTCACAGTTCAGCCACATCTATTCTAAATTCTAATGTCTGAAGCCTTGTTACCAATGATCTGGACACCCAGTGTTCCATGGCCCATCTCCTGGCAATCTCCCATTCCTCTCGTACGAAGACCCAACTAGTAATGTACTTCTTTGGGTACCTCATTCCCATTTTTCTCTGTTAAAACTTCTCAAGGGTGTTGGCATATGGTTCTTGATCTCCATCTTCCAGTGAATTACAGAACAGTGCACCATTGTAATCTTCCCTTTCATAACTCTCTAGTCTCTATTCTTGTCCTTGAGTATGGTAGCATGCATGATTATGATCCTGGTCTAAAAAGTTGCTTCTAGGTACCCATGTTTTTGCTTTTTCATCATGCCTTTCTCACTACCAGAGTGTTTATGGTCTGTTATGTCTCAGGTAGCAAGGAACATCGATCTGGTTTATGGTGGAGGAAGTGTTGGTTTGATGGGCATGATTTCCCAAGCAGTTTATGATGGAGGCAGACATGTCATTGGGTAAGCCTTTCTTCTCCTTGTTTTGGAAGTTATATCAATTTTGTACAGAATGAGATGGTTAGAACAACTGAACGTTAACTGGAATTGGTTGTTTCCTAGTTTGAAAGTCATCGACTCTCTCATGTTTGCAATGTTTGTGTCTCCTTTCAGGGTCATTCCCAAGACGCTCATGCCACGGGAGGTATTTCTTCTTCTTTAATCACAAGACAACTAGTCTTTTAAGACCAGAAATCATTGCAGAATTAAAATAATTTTTATATCTTTTCCTGTTTCCCCAAAGTTGTTTTTGAACCTTTTTATCAAAAAAAAACCTTTTTGTCATTTCTGATAGTTTTTTAATGTTTTGAGCTTTCGTTTTAGTTAAGATAGAAAGTTAAGGGCAAAGAGAAATCACAGACAGCCTTTTATATATATAATAATCAGTTTAGCATGAGAAAGTTAAGAACCAAGGAACAGCGAAAAGTGATAATGATCCAAGGCCCTTTTTTTTGTTCTTCTTCTGTTCTCTCGGGACCAAGAAAAACCTCTCCAAACTGGGCTCACTAGTTTGTCATTAGATTTCCATATTCAGTAATAAGTGCTGGTTCATGGACATTTTTTCCGACCAAAAGTTGTTGTTTGAAGATTTTTTTTGGGTCTTCTTTTGCAGATAACAGGTGAAACTGTTGGGGAAGTAAAACCTGTTGCAGATATGCATCAAAGAAAGGCAGAGATGGCCAGGCATTCTGATGCCTTTATTGCCTTACCTGGTTAGTGTATTAACCTGCAGATTCAGTCATCCACCATTTATGAAAGAAAAGAAGACTAGCTCTTTGTCACCCTCGTGACAGTGTCAAACTCACATGCTTCTTCTTTTGCAAACATTTACTGAAAAAACAACAACCTATATTTTAATTTTTTTCTTATGGGAAAATGATTAGATTATGGTGCTTCTTACTACAGGAAATAAAAAAGACAGACACAATGCATTCTTCAGGAAAAAGTGAAACACAATCATATGAATGGCAGTTTTTTTTTCGGTGTCCATTGTATCTTATATACAATTATTATAATATATCGCTTGCATCTTTTTGTTGAGTCTGAGCAACTTCCCCATGCCAATGTGGACTGTTTCTACAACGAGCTTGCAGATCCTTTGGTGTTTTTTTGTAACTAATGTTGCTAGTAGGCATCATTACTTGGTTCAGAATCTTTGGTTAGTTTATAGTCATATGTTCTACCTATAAATAAGGGAAGATCTTGCTATTTTGCTCTTCTGTTGGATCAAGTAGCAAGTGCTGGTGCGTTCATTCAGGTGATTCCAGAAACTTCATCTGAAGTTAGCAAATCAGTACTGATATTTTCCATGGAGGAAAAGCCAGCGCATACTATAGAGTGTAGAGTGCTTGAAATGTGCCTTGGACAAACTGTTTCGTATTTGAGTCTTGCATTGGAGCAGACCCTAAACTCCAAGCCTTGTCCGCAAACAGATAAGCACACTAGCATTATAAATTATAGTTAGGTAGGTGTTCCTAAGCAGGCCATATTCGAGTATCAAATAACATATTGATCTGTTTGCTAAAATGGACCAACTGGCAATGGTTGTGCTAGTGAACTTATACTTTTATGTGTTTGAGCTAGATCATAGAGTAAACTGCAATGGCATACATACATACATACATACATACATATATATATATATTTATATATGTATTTACAAAAATTCGTGATTTCATTCCTAATAATAACTTACTATATAAACTCTATGTAGGTGGCTATGGGACTCTGGAGGAGTTGCTGGAGGTGATAACCTGGGCACAACTGGGAATCCATGACAAACCAGTAATTTTCTGTTTGCCTTTATCCTCCTAGATGTTTTCAATACAAATTATCTCTATCTATAAGCAAGTCATGTCCTCTGACAATGTTGGCATTTGGGAGATCTACTTCAAAGTTAATAAAAATATGTGTGCTTCAAAGTTTAAAAAAAAATGTGACTTGTAGCAAAAAAAATTTGAAGCAGAATAATTATCTATATCTCAACTTTGTAAAACACTAAAATTTCTAAAGATGAAGCTCAAACCAAATCTTAGGTGAGGGTAATGGCAGAAGGGCAGGCAATTATTATTTGAGGTTTATTTATTGAATAATGATAGATACTTTAAAGTTGTTCCTGATGGAGACACATGTATTGCTAATCAACATGTGGAAAATGGTTCATTTCAGAAAAACAAAACGTGGAAAATGTTTTTTTTTTCTTTTGGTCATAACACTTCTTTTATTGGAAAGGAGTTTTATGTTGAAGTGTTCATGGCTTTACTCTGTTTATCTGATTTTGTATTCTGATTTGCAGGTGGGACTACTGAATGTGGATGGGTACTACAATTCCTTGCTATCTTTCATTGACAAAGCTGTTGAGGAGGGTTTCATTAGTCCAAGTGCCCGCCATATAATTGTATCTGCACCAACAGCAAAGGAACTAGTGAAGAAATTGGAGGTAGCCTATTATAACATAAGCATTACTGATTTTCACTTGTTGTCACCCATCTTCATCTATTATTTGTAGATAGCCATGCATCATATAGGTATTGTTTGATGGCATATATTTTAATGCCTGCTGTAATCTAAGATGAATAGTATTGTCCTTTTGTCATTTGACGCTAGAAAACACAACATTTGTGCTTTTTTTAAACTCATTTTTCATTGACATCTACAAGTAAACCATTTTCAATTTTCATCTCAGACCATGGAAATGTCATTGACATCTAAAGTTCTGAATACAACCTTGGGTTTGTGTCTTCATTTACTCCATAGATTTGTATGAATCTAAGTGCAATTATGCATCGTATAATTGCCTTTGTCTTCCTTTATATGTTGGAGGCAAAGCAGGTATGACTAAAGTTTATGAATAACTATAAACACGCATATACGTATAAATAGGGGAAAGGGTCCGTTTTTGTTATTCTGGTGACCATTTTCTTTGCTTTAAGGAGTATTTCCCTCGTCATGAAAGCGTTGCTCCAAAACTGAACTGGGAAATCGAGCAGCTTGGGTACCCTGCGACACGCGAAATCTCTAGATAAGCACAAGGAGTAGCCTCTGGACATTGAGAGAAGTGCTGAAGATGATGGAACCACATTATGTGAAAATCCGATGAAGCAGATACAAAAGGAGCATTTATGCGACAAAATGCTTGATTTTTTTTTAATGTACATTACCGTAAATTCCTTTATATATAAAGCTTTTGCTTTTCTTATTTATTATGGAAATCATGAAGTTTTTCACTTCAAAAATGTAACATGTAGAATTAGAATGCTGAACGCTAATATGTTCACGTTTGATAGATTGGTACTCTCTCTCTCTCTCTCTCTCTCTCTCTCTCTCTCTCTCTCTGTATCGGGAAGCCTTGTCCTGTATTAGTATGATCTTGAATGAAAGCAGATAATTACGTAGGCATTACCTTGTTCAATATTTCCTTCTTATCTTTTCTTTCATTTGTAGCCATTATTTGAAAAGCAAAAAAATAATAATTCAACTTTGCTCCCTTCAACTATATAAATCTTTTTTTAAAGGAAGGGAATAATATAATAATATGATTGTAATATATATGATGTCTGGGAGAGTCGAACTTCTAACCTTGTCTACAATTACAAAGAGGTTTCACCACTAAATCAAGTTGTAACATTCATAAAATTCATTTTGTAATTATTTATATTTTTTTGAATTTATTCCTGAACAGGTGTTACTGTTCTGAGGTTCGTTGGTGTGGTTTTGTGTTTTGGACTTGGGCCTAGTGGGTTAGTTTCCGTTTGCATGTTCCCGTACATGGTTGGCACTGTATATTGTGGTACTGTGCATGTAAGCCCAGGTGTGGGCCCGTGTTGTGGGTCAGTTGTTGTAGCTGGTGGTTGGGCAGTGGCTGTTGAGCTCGTGCGGGGTGCTAGTGACTGAGGTGTGTAGGTAAGCACGTTCTCAACTACTACGTGTGTAGAGCTTTATAAGTCGCCCGTGCCGTACTCTTTCGTCACCTGTCTCCTTCTTCCTTCTTTTCCTCCTCCTCGGGCACACACCTCTCCTTCCCCACCTCCGCTTCCCTTCCTCCTCACTCTTCTCTCTTCCACACCCCTTTCTTTCCCCACCTGTCACCCGTTCTTCCTCCCTTGTTTCATGCACTGACGAGAGAAGGAGAACGAAGTGAGAGAGGTAGAGGCACCGTGAGGCTTGACGTTGGACTGGCGGGTGCTCCAAAGGTCGTGGAAGCTCCCATGGACGTCGTTGTCGCCAGGTTTGGCTAGAGGTTAGCGTTGATCGTCGGAGTGCGTTTTGCAAGTACACACTTCCAATCCATGAATAGAGAGCATGAAAATGATAGAAATTAATAGGATTGCTTGAAATCTAGGTAAATTTACATTCCTAGAATTTATTGTGATTTTATGAGTATTTATGGAGGTATTTATGGGTGTTAATGGTGACAATTGAGTTTTGGATCGTTTTGACCCTCCTATCTTTGCGAATTTATATTTTGATGCATGGTGAATGGTCTTTGGTTTTGTTTGTAGGATTTTGGAGTAGACTCGAGGGTCTACATCTTATGTTTTATGTGAAATTTTTGGTGTTGGTTTTGGAGGTCCAAAATCGGTCCAAGATGGGTGATTTTGAACAGTAGGGTTTGGACTGTTTTCTAGTTTTTCGTAGAAATCGGCATACCAAACCATTTCGGTATGCCATTTTTCTATCAATTTCGGTCTTTTGGTCGACATTCGGTCATCCGATATTGGATGGTCGACCGAATTAGTGGATTTCAATAAACCAAATCATTTTCGATATACCGATTTTGGCTTGAGTGTTGATCGTTGACCTGATTCGGTCGATCGATCTAGATTGGTCTACTGCATAAGGGATTTTCGGCATACTGAATCCCATTTTCGACATGCCGAATCAGGACTCAAATATGTTTATAAAATATGATTTCTGAAGGTTTTTCGAATTGGTTTGTATTGTCCCTTTGAGATGAGATTGTGGGCTGTTAGTGGTGGTCCCTTGGGACACCTGATGCGTCGTTTTGTCGAGGTTTTGGAAGAGCTTTCAAGGATATAAAAAAATGGTTTCGAAAATGGTTTCAAAGAAATGGTTGGTCCATTTTGGAAAATGATTTTCCTAGTTTTCTGTGTGCGGACCGAGACAGTGTGGGACTGTGTTGTCGGGACTAGGGAATGTGACAACATTGCCGGGTGGTCGGATGCGACTCACTGGTCGAGGTCGGGGGCTGAGATACCTAAGGCTGAGGGGCGTTGGATCCTAGAGGTATGAGACTGCTTGACTGTCGTCTCAAGGCAAAGGTTGTGGTCCATGGGGAGGTATGATACTCTTGCTATCGCTGTGAACACTGAGGCTCGGGTGTTGTCGGGTGTGGAGGTATGACACTCCCTCCTAAGCACCATGTGTGGTGGACGCTGTAAGTAGGCAGACCTTGTGGTGGCCAGTGCAGATGGGACACGTGTTCCGTAGTTGGTAGCGTCTTGAGAGATAGGATAGCTTTCCTAAGGAGGGGTTGGCTTTGTAAGGGTTCTTCACGTAGGGAGAATCGCGGGATGGTGATCGCTCCTGTACAGGGTGGCTTCATCGTGGTAGTGTAGAATGTCGTGGTCACTCCTCGGTGGACTGCTTATGGCCAGAGTTTGGTTGCTGGCGTCAGACTGCTCGACTTACTATGTGTGTTTTTGGCCATTGAGGGTCTTTGCTTGTGGTTTCGGGCTAGTAGAGCCCCATTTGTGGTTTTAATTGGTGTGGGCCTAGCTTGTGGGACTTGAAAGAAAATGATTTGTGAAATGAACTTAAAAGAAAATTAATTACGGTTTCGTTTTCTAGTCGTTTTTCTTGGGGTGCGTGTTGGGTGACTTCCATCACTCATGCGTTTTTTTCGTATTTTTGGGTTACAAGTGCAGACATGTAGAAGGTTTAGCATATTGTATATAGATCAGAGTCTTTTAGCTACACACACAAGTTCCTAGTAGTTTGATATTTTTTGTTTAGCTTTAATTTTTCCTGTAATTTAATTTGTTTAGATTATTATGGGGAAAATTTAAGATGTGACAGATTTGGTATCAGAGCTTCAGGTTCACTAGGTCGCACTAGGCTAGTACTATACTTAGGATGTCCGGTCTAGAGATTCCATAGGTTTCGCATGCATGATAGAGTCTGCACCTGGTTTCTTCATGGTTTTATGATTGTTGCTTTGTCTGTGGTGTAGGTGTTTCACCTTTCTCTAGCAAGATGCCTCCTCGTGGTTGTAAGGACAGGGCCTTTGTCGAGGAGACCAAGCCCCGAGAGGACGTAGGCGGATGGAAGGTGGTTCGTGGGGAACTGAGGAGTTTGGCACACGGGATCTCCCACACGTTCAGCAAGAGTAATGCTAGCGAGCAGTCAGGTGACCCGTGGTTGAATCAGTTCACGAAGCTTTGTCTATCGTCATTCAAGGGCAAGGTTAGTGTTGAGGAGAGCGAGGCCTTGCTGGAGAAGGTGGTGAAGATGCTGGAGAGCATGGCATGCCTAGAGGAGCATTGGATGCGGCTGGCGACTTATCTACTAGATGGTGAGGCACATAGGTGGTGGAAGTCTGTAAGGTGGTTGAAGCTCCCAGACTCAGTCATTGTTAGCATCCAGTGGAAGGATTTCAAGGCAAGCTTCTATAACAAGTATTTTCCTGCTCATGTGAAGGAGCAGCTTCGCCGAGATTTGCAGAGTTTGGAGTAGGGCACGATGTCGGTACTGTTGGATACTAAAGCTTTTCTAGAGGGGGGGTGAATAGAGTTTTTCCGGTTTTAATTATGTCTTTGGAATTTGTTATGCAATTTAAGAAATTAACACAAAAACACAATCAATCGCAAAGACAATAGATTTATAGTGGTTCAGCCAACCCCG